>PVKM010015188.1:0-18391 GCA_004027735.1 Carollia perspicillata | reverse complement strand
AGGGGAGTGTGGGTGAGAAGGGGGTGTGCAGGGTGGAGGGGAATGAAGGGGGAATGGGACAACTGTAATGGCATAATCAATAAAAATATATATTTAATAAATAAATAAATAAATAAATAAATAAATAAAAATAAAATACTAATTTACATTGTGACTCTTCCGGAGGAGGTTAAGGTTTGTGTTTCTCAACCATTTTTGACTTCTTAACCATTTATCTTGGCACTGCATGAGGGGCAAGGGTCTCCAGAACACACTTTGCCCACCCTGAGTTATGTAGCCTCAGCTTTCCCTCCACCCAATGTTCAGAATAGTTCCCAGGAGAAGGGGTTTCCTCTCAGAAGGGAAGCTCTTGCCCACACTCTCTTTGAACCAATTCCCTTTCAATTCAAGTCCCAGCATGCAGTCTGGTACTAAGTCTGCCTAGATGGTATAGGAAAGAGGTAGGCAAACTTTTCCTGCAAAGAGCTACTCAGCAAATATTTTAGTCTTTTCAGGCCACATGGTCCCTGTGCAGCTATTCTGCATGGGGTAAGTGGGAGGGATGAAAGCAGCCATAGACATTATGTAAACAAAAGAGCAGGACTGTGTTCTAATACACTCTATTTACAAAAACAGTTGGTGGGCCACATTTAACCCATGGGCTATCGTTTCCAACTCTTGGCATGGGCAGCACATCAGGGAGAAGGGCCTCCAGGTATTAAAAGAAAAAGAAAGTTAAAGAGGGCAAAGTCATGACCACCCTCCAGAGGATAATGCATTCTCAGAAAAGGCAGCTTCACCCACAGCCCACCACAGACAGGTCCACTGACGAGGAAGTGCCATGTGCCCTCTGGCTTTGGGGCTCTGAGTGCATAGCCACCCCCATACCCAAAGCTGCCAGCCTGTGATTACAGAAAGTCTCTAAAACTCAAAAGCCCCAAGGGAAGCCATGTGAAGCCTGTGTGAAACCCCCTGCTATCCTGAAGAAGTGCATCTATTTTGGTGAACTGAGGGTCAGTGGCCTCGTCTGAACTGGGATGCTTAATTGGAGAGCAGCTGTTGCAGACCTCAGGGCCAGGGAGAGGGGCCAGATGTCTGCCCACATTCCACCCTGGTATTCTTCTCCTGGGCAACTGCAGGGGAATGCACAGGGAATCCGAGGACTGTCTGCAATGTAAACGCCAGAGCACTGGGCCACATAGGCTGAACAGGCTTCTGAGACATCAAAACAAGCACCATTCTCTGTAAGTTGGGGTCTCATCCTCCAACCCAAAACAGAGGGATCCTTGGAGCCTTGTCATTCAGACTCAGAGCTTTGTCAGCAGTGTGAGGGGCCAGATGGGGAGGGTGTGGCTGCAGACAAAACCAGCTTAGAATGTCTGACCCAGAAGTACAGCATTGGCTACTTGCTGAGAACCTGCTAGACATCAGGCATCTTACATACCTCAGCACAGATGCTTACTGCAGGGTGGACAGTACCCATCTTATAGTAGAAAACTGAAGCTCAGAAAAGTTTTGTGAGCTGTCAGAGCTCACACAGCTACTGTGAGACAGAGCTGGGATCTGAACCCAGACCTGTGTGCCCCATTGGTTGTCCGCAAGCCCAGGCTGCCAATCTTCTCTTTCCCGAGCCCTCTCCATCTTCTCAGCCTGACTGCTCGTAGGTCCATGGTCCTGAGTTGCATTGGGGCTACTTTGTACATCTCTCCATTCTTGCTAGTACCTTTTAAGACATTGTGGGCCTTGGAAAGTCTGGTGCTACTGGTCTGATTGATGGGATGTACAGTTTTCCCAGGATCTGAGGTTTCCCTGTACAGATCTCACACTAGACCATGATGAGAAGTTGGTGCTAAACAAAGCTCTGAGAGTCAGCAGGGCTGCCTTTGCCTAACGGCATAGCTGATAGATAGCTTGATGTGCATGGGTGTGCCTTGTAACAATGAGAAACAAGTATTAGATTCTCGCTGGGCCATGCTCAGCGCTGAGACATTTGCATACATTATCACACTTCATCTTCCTAGCTACCTGTTGAATTAGGTACTCTTATCATGCCCATTGTTACAGATGAAAAAACTGAGGTTCAAAGAGGTAAAATGATTAACCCTGATCATATATCTGATATCCCAGCTTCTTTGAGAGTGATTCCCATGCTGTCACCACTATGCCATGTTCCAAACCTACCTCTTTTTTAGCCTATAACTTCGATCCAGGCCATCTAGCTTCAAATCCTTCAGATCCTGCTCCTCCAGAAATTAGCATGCACCTGCCCCAAAGCCAGATGCCCTTTACTTCTTTAGGGGGTCATCCCCACCCCCTGAGTCTTCTTGCTCATTGGTTTATCCATACCACTGAGCAGAGCTCATCATGACAGCACACTCTGGGCTTGTCCAAAGCTCCCAGTTTAAAACATTCTGCCTAGCTTTATCATGAGTTCTAATTTGTAACTCAGAAAACACACAAAGTGACAATATTTGGGGAAATAACTATGATAACCTAAGATCTGACAAAGAACACTAGTTCTGCACAGTGGAAGCTACCTGGGAGGTTCAAGTGGAAAGATACAGAAATACTTAACTTCCTAGGTCATCTCCAGAAGTAAGTGAGACTGATACAAGACGTCTAAAATGAGATACTGCTAAAAAGGCTCATGTGTAGACTGGCAAGGCCTTTTTTATTAAATCTGCCACAGGTCCTAGCCCAGAACCAGCAACACAGAAGTTAGAATGGATCCTTCTTTTTTCTGTGATGGAATAAATTGAGTCAAAAGAGAACAAAATGCAGACATAACTGTTGTCTTGGATCACGCCCCGCAGAAGCAGGGCCCAGGGTGGGGCTTTACAGAAGCTGTGCTCTCAGGAGAAGGGGCTGAGAGAAGCACATGGGTCAGGGGAAGCGATGAACAATCAGCTCCAGAGCATCAGTTCTGTGCTCCAGTGTATCAGTTCCTCCTTGAGGGAAAGGCCCTGACCTTGCGTGTACTCGCCTCCCAGCCAGACTCAGTCTTTGGGAGACAGTCGCTGGTGTAACCTCTCAGATAGGGTGGTTTCCGTTCATCTGAGGGCAGTTCCTGGAGAACAGTGGCTGTGAACCCTGGGCAGCCAACACTCACAGTGCAGGAGGGATGGACACGCTCACCTAGTGAAGGAGATCTTAGTGTCTTCCAACAGCATTCATCATGATTGTTTAAATTATAAATCGAGTTTTCAGACCAGAACCAATTGGGTGCCATGGGCTTTACAGTTAGCCAGTCAGATAAAGCTAAATCAGGGCAAAGAGGTCTTTTCACTTCCTTTTCAACAGGCCTGGATTAGAGGCCATCAATGCAGGAAGCACTCGGGGGAATGGAGGTTGAGCAGCGACCTTGTCCTTGAGGAGCTTATAACTACTTAAGGAGGTAAGTGGTTAAACGAAAAACTTATATAACAATATAAAAGTCCAATAAAATTACAAAATAAAAGCATAAATATAAGCTTGAATAGGAAAGGAAAATATGAAACCAAAAAAACTTTCTGTGCTGAAAGGGGAGAAGAATACGTTTGGGCCAAGGCAGGGAATGTTCCATGGAGCATTCCACTGGCCTGAGCTGAAAGAGAGCTTCAAGACCATCCTGCTAGGATATAGTTTTTAGACATGAGCCTCTCCCTCAGCCAAGGCAGAATAGCTACCCAACCATGGGGCTATTTTCATCAGAGCCCAGAAATACACTGCTCCAAAGAACACACAGCCAATCAACCAAGAATGGCTCACAAAATGAAAACTGTCATCACCAGTAGAGGAGACAGACACAGTATGTCCAGTAACCAAGGTCTCATCCAGGGTTTAACAAGAGGGCTGAGACTAGTGCCCAGGGCCCTGCCTCCCGAGCAGAGTCTCTCCCTGGCCCTGGCCAGAGGTGCTGGGCCTCCCTGTGTGCATTGCATGCTGGAAAGTGCAGACTCCCCAGACCCAGGAGAATCTTCTTTCCTGAGGTGCTGGGATGCTACCTTGAAAAAACCCAGATCCTAGGAGTCCCAGAGCAGTTCTCAGGAATCACGAAAAAGCCTTCCTAAGGGGGGCAGCTTCCATCCCAGTGCTGCTCTGGGTCCCACATGGGAAGGGGTCCCTCCTTTCCTAGACAGAGGTATTAAGGGAGCATGAAAGTTAAAACAACTCTATCTGGCTCTGTAACATGGGGATGAATTAGCTCCAGGAGTGGGGAGGACACACCCGTCTCCCCACTCCAGTAGTGTGGGCTACTCATGGCTCCTACTGCCCTGTTCTCTAGAGAATTGCCAGGCTACACCCCACCCACCTGGACATGGGTGGGCCACCCTTCTTTTGGCAGTCCCTCTGGGTGTAACCTGAGAGAAACTAAGGGAACTTTGCAACCTCCCATTTATTGAGTCATGATTCTGAAACTTGAGAGTACCTAAGGATCCTTTTTTCACAAATCAACCCTCAAGCCTCATGTACCAGGAGAATAAGGGATTGTAGTGAGAGCAAACAGTGTAGCCCCACACGGAACACCTCAGTGACAGAGCTGGCTGCTGGTTTCTGTGATAAAGGCCAAACTCAACCCACGGCCTTCGAGACCATCCAAGGAATGGCCTCCACCTTTTAACTGCATCCCATCTCATGCTCTCCTCTACCATCTGGGCTCCGGCCGCGAGGAACTGAAATGAGCCACACTTCTTCCCTCCTCTGGACTTCACAGAAGCTGCTCCCTCTTCAGGGAAAGCTCTGCACCCGTTAATTCCCACTT
Source organism: Carollia perspicillata (assembly GCA_004027735.1). Lineage (NCBI taxonomy): Eukaryota > Metazoa > Chordata > Mammalia > Chiroptera > Phyllostomidae > Carollia > Carollia perspicillata. The sequence goes on along the minus strand of PVKM010015188.1, from coordinate 13,671 downwards.
TCTATTGCATTTCAAATATCACATCTCCGGGCCTTCCCCAATTCCCCCTTCCCACAGCGTATTAGACTGCACCTCCAAAAACTACACTGTGTGACGATGGCCTGCTCCCTCCTTCCCTTCTGGGCTATGAGTTCCCTGAGGCATGAACATGTCTGTTTTTGTTGACTGTCATTGCCCAGGACCAGGCACGAGGTTGTCACCCAATAACAAGTGTTTGGCCAAATGGCCTTACCAGGGTACTATTGTTCTAGCATGGTTGGAGCACCCTCCAATATTCCTCAAAAATGTTTAATGAGTGTTTGCTGTGTGCCAGGCTCTCGGGATGAATCAGACATCTGGTACACAGCTTCTAGCTTATATGTGCATAGTTAGCTTGTGGACACCAGGACTTGTAGACGTGACCCCGTTGGAATTTAAAATGGTTGAAACATGCACAACTTTCGAACCTCACCTAGGGACAAGTAGGAACTTTCAGTCTAAAGTAAAGTAATGTACCCAGTCCCCCAGTGGGTACATTACTTCTCCCTCTTCTCCACCATCCCCACATCCACCCATCTCCCTCCCATTGTAACATAGGTGGTTTGGGCCGATCTGTGGTTATGCTGGGAAGTTGGTAAATGGGAGAGAGCCAACAAGTTGAATTAATACTCACTTGGTGAAATGCTCTGTCTCTCTATGCCAGGCTTGGACAAGGGCTTGCTTGCACCTGCTGTATATCCGATGGCCAATGCTGAAAAATCTTCCTGAGCTTCTTCTTGCTTAACAACAGTTTCTTCTAATTTTAAGCTGCCGTAGACCACCACCACCACCCACAAGCTGCTTGTGGTATCAGATGGTGCTGGTCTAATCCAAGTCATTTTACTGTTGGGAACACTGTCCTTCATGTCACTTCATGGCTTTGGACCACCTGGTCTAAGCAAGCTCAGTTCTCCTAGAACCAGAAACGAAGCGTCGTGGTTAAGCCTAAAGCAGAGGAGCAAAGGAAGCAGTGCCTCTCTCCCCAGGGAGGTGTGAGGATAGGCAGTCAGGAAGAGGACACTTGGCAAAGCCACCGAAACTCTGGAGGATGTAGGTGTGTGAGCACCTCCCACCCTCCAAGATCAGTGCCTGTGAAAAGCTGGCTGGCTGCTGAGGCTGCTGAGAAGATAAATCCATGGCAGCTGAGAATGTGAGTGTGGGCAGGGAGCTGGGCACCAGACCAGCCTTATATCGTCAGCCAGGGCTGTCCTGGAATGGCAGAGGGGGTGACTGCCTTTGGAGTTGGGGTGGGGGTGCAGTGGTGTCCTCTCTTACCACACACCTGTCCCTCTGGCTGCCTGAAAGCCAAAGGTGCTCTTACCTGCCCCTCTGGGCTAGGACTCCTCCGGCCCTTATTTAGATATTATCATGGAGGACTCAATGGAAGTCATTATTCATTCTGGTAAACCAGCGACACCGACACCTCGTATTGACTACACAGTAAAAACACCTAGGGGGATTTTTTAAATCCAGGACCCAAACCACATCAGGCCGATTACATCAGCATCTCTGGGGCAAGGACTCGGGCATGAATATTTTAACTCTCCTGGTGTCTCCAGCACAGTCAGGTGAGCATCCCTACACCCACACCCTAGTGGGGATTGGTTTCTCAGGAAGCCCACTCTGAGAGCAAGGGACGGCACGCAGGTGTGGAAGAACAGACCAAGTATCCCATAGAGGCAGGTGACTCTCATCCTCATTCAGACAGCAGATGCAGGAGGGGCTGTTATCACCCTCAGGACTGTGGTGAGAGGTCCAGAGCTCCAGCAGGTGAGGCAGCAGAGTGGGAGCCTACTCCCATGCAACCCCAGAACCTTCATTCTTCTCAAGGGTCCCCTCCATGGGGAATGGCAGACAAGGGGTTCTGGCCAGGCTCAGCTTGGAACCTCTACAACCTAATGAACCAGGAGACAACAGTGTGTTTTCTGCCTCAGAAAAGTCATAGTTTTAATAGAAATTTCTCTGTGTGTGCATTATGCACTTGTCTCAGGCAACTCTGACCACCAAGACCAGCTTTTACACAGGCGACCTAGGTGACCTCCTCCACCTTGTAATCACAGAGGCACCAGAATGACACCTCCCACCATCTGAAATCCCACCCTTAGAGCATCCTGCCTTCCGGGTGAAACCACTGGCGCCCAAGCTTTGCTGCACATTAGAGTCACTTAGGGAGTTTTTTAAACTCCTAATGCCCAGGTGGCACTCCTTGTCAACTAATTCAGAATGTCTGGAGGGAGGAGTCAGGCCTCAGTAGTTTGTAAAGGTCCCCAGGTGATTTCAATGTGTGACAAAGTTTGAGAGCCCCTGGGTTAGGCATTGCTCTCAACAAACCCCTCTCATATTGAAGTGGGTGGGGAACCTCTACTGTCCCACTGTGTCACTGCCGCCGACCCGGTGCCCACCATAATCCAGGTTGTCGAAATTTTCCCTCCTGCCTGGGAAGGCTATGGCAGCTCCCAACATTTTCCTCCTTTGTCACTGAGCTGGGGTCAGCTCTAAAGATGCTCACTGGGCTGTCAGATATGTCTCTCCTTCCCACCCCACCTCTTTTCCAGAGCAGTGGAGCATCAGAATCCCTTGAAGGGCTTGTGAACCACAGACCCCTGGCCCCCACCCCCAGGGTTTCTGACTCAGTCAGTGTGTCTGAGCTGGGGCCAGAGAATTTGCATTTTGAAAAGGCCCCAGGTATTGTTGCTGGGTGTGGGGGCAGGGGGTGGGCAGCACCAGGCATTGAGAAGTATTGGTAAGAAGAAAGAAATAAAAAATTATTAACAAAGTTAATAGGATAGTAGTTGGCAGAGGCCTAAGACAGGGACCCACCCACCCAGGGGCTCAGAGAAATGGAAAATGATTCTTAATAAAAAGAAGCCTCATCTCTCCAGCTCTTGTGCAGCACATGAGAGGAAGAGGCTGAAAACAGAGCTGCTCCGTGACCTTGGCCCATGACTGTCCCTAATTAAGACCTGACATAGGAATGGGGCCCCTCCAGGGTGTGAGGGTCCGAATTTTAGACCCCCCCCCCCATCCAGAGCAAAGCCTCAGTGTGAATCTTGTCTTCCAGACTGAGGGCCTGAATTAAACAAGCAGGTCTTTAATTTCCTCTCTGGATACAGCCTCACTTGTACAATCAGCTTTGCTTTCTGTCACTCGGAGAGGCAGCAATGAAATAGTGCTCAGAAAAATTACACTCCCAGCAATTCCAGAGCGTGCCTGGCTCATGAAGCATGCACATAATTGCTACTTTATAAAAGTTTGATAAATGAGATGCAAACTCCACAGCTACTTCCTCTGAACAATGGAGGAGGCCTTATTCCAGGGGTCATTTTAGATAATGAAAAACGCAACTAATGAGTTTGATTAAAGGATTTATTATTAACAATAAAGAATGTTTAGAAATCAAAAACAAACATCTTTTCCTGGGAATGTTCAGCAAGTCATGTCAGCTCAAAGCCTGACTGGCCAAGTTTTCGGGGGAGTTGGCTTCGATGTTGTGCTCAGCTGCTTGTGACCTCCCTGGGTGACCTTCAGCAAGCCATAGGCCCGCTTTCTGCCTCCCTTTCCCCAGTTGGGGAGCAAAGAGTGTAACACTTGCCACCTCAACTCTCAGACATTGATTTTGGGACAAGAGTTTGCTGCAAAAACCAATCTCTTGGGTTTGAGTCATGGAGAGCCTGCTGCCCAGTAGGACACTCAGGACAAAGTTAATGACAAGAAGTGACTTTCTATCCAGATGTTTCACTTCTGAACATAGTGGAGAGGGTAGCATTGGAAAAATAGAACAGCTTCCATCTTAAATGAGCATTTCTACATTCCATACTGATCAAGAATAGAATAAAAGTATATGTTTATTTAAACCTTGGTGGGAATGTGTACACATGTATGTGAGTGTGCATTTTATCACTATTGATTGTATGCATGACTGCACATGAGTGTGAGAGTGCTGATGTGAGTGGGTGTGCTGGTCTGTGTATACATGTACGAGTAGTTAGGTGAATGTGTATATGAGCAGATGCGAGGGTGTACATGTACAAGTCAGTGTGAATGTGTGTGCATGTGTGCATGGAAAGTGCAGATGTGCATGTGTGCACACAAGTATGTGTTATGTGAGTGCATGTGTGTGCACACTGTGTACAAGTGCATGTGTGTATGTATTGGTGCCCTGCCTTCACCTCTAATAATGTGCTTTGCTTCCTGCTGGTCTTCATGTTATCTCCTTGGCACTGTCCTCACAGAAGCCCCAAGGGGCGGTTTAATAACAAGGGCTGAAGGTGTGTGTGAAGCAATTTGTAATCACCTTTAAAAGCAAAGTTTCTTTTTGTAGAAGACTACAGCATAATAAGAGCAAGAACTATGCCTCCCCCATTTAAATTTTGCTGAGAAAGAGTAGGTTCTGCAGAGGGCAAGGCAAACTGTGTCCCAGGACTGAAGACCGTCAGCTGTGAGAAAACAGAGAAGACATTATATTTAGAAAAGAGCCAATTATTTTCACACCACAAACAACTATATTACTAGTGCTTAACCAATAAAACTTTCACTTTTAAAAGTGCCCAAGTATCTTATGAAGGCCTGAGTATATTTGACCCAAGTCCATTCAAGATTTAACTATGAGAAATAAATAGATACTTTCAACAGGGTAACATCACACACAGCTTAGGGCATCCGATATTTTCCTTACATCTTAACAAGTGTTGGCAGACACTAGCCAGCCCTCACCACCTGCCTGGGTTTCAATATACTTTGAAGAAAGGAGAAATCATCAAGACCAAGAAGGGACAGGTCATAGGAGAAAGTTCCAGAAAGATGAGGAAAGATGCCCCTGGGCTCAGAGGAGGAAGGAAAACCCTCTCAGTCCCAATTTCCAACATGGTGTTTGGTCATAGTAGATGCACAGGAAACTATTTGTATTATACATTAAGAGAACACATGAACTGACGAGTCAATCAATTGATTCAATACTGCTGACAAAGAAAGCCAATGAGTTCCTTCCTGGTTTACAGAACAACTTTTCATTCAGAAGAATCCTGCCAAGTCATGTTTTTTATCCCTTAGCCTGCATGATCCCCTGAAATGACAGGTTTTCCATAAGAAATTCTAATAGCAAAATAATATATTCCAGACACCGATGTCTTTAGCAGCCAAAGGGATGAAATGCCACGGATAAATATGATGTGAATATAAATTACTATTGTTATGGTGACTGTTCTGATCATTGTAACATGCTAAAACATTTTGAAGCAACTTGATTCAACTAATTTTTACTGAGCAACAAACATACTAGAGGCTCAGCAGTCAGGATACCGACTACAATGACCAGAGCCACTTCTTACAGCTGAGCTCCGTGGGTCCTGACTCAGAGCCTGTTAACTCTTAGTTAACACAGAATGTTGGAAGCTGGGGTTTGGGGGCGGGGGCGAGGATCTGTACTGCAAGACACAAAGACTCAACACTTCAAGGTAGGAGGTGGGTAGCTAGAGTTTGGCAGAGTGATACTGACATGAAATGACATCATATATAAAAAGGAAAGAGAAATAAATCTAGGAGTTCTATTCTGAAGGTATCTAGCCATGTAATATGAAAAATAGAGACATTTATTGAAGGAGATACACGATACAAGAAACATTGCACACAGGACAATGAAGCCTCAGTCTCACTTCAAAGTAGGCTCCTTGGAACCTCGCACAGTTCTCCCCATCGCCATCAGCAGTCTCTTTGTATTTTCCGGAATCTCATCAATGGTCTGATATCTCTTCCCTTTCAAACGTGATTTTAGTTTTGGGAAAAGCCAGAAGTGGCAGGGCACCACCAAATCTGGGCAGGGAGACTGAGTCACCTGGATGATTTGATGTTTCGCCAAAAAAAACCCTGTGCAAGATGTGATACATGAGCAGGTGCATTGTCATGATGAAGCTGCCAATCACCAGTTGGGCATACCTGCAGCCTTCTAAATCATCTGAGTAGTTTCCACAGAGGAATGTTTAAATTTAATCCAGAGTTTGATGCAGATTTGTTCCTCTACTTGCTCACACAACAAGTACATGATAACCACACAGTACACATGCTCACTCAGTGGCATCTACTGCCCCCAATGACTAGTACAGCGAAGTTGTCATTGCTCACACATGCACATTCCAGTCCACTCTCCTTGGCTACATCGATGGCGCACAAACCGTTCTTGTTATATTAATAATGGCTGGGCTTTTCCCGGACAGACTTTGTATATATCACTATGGAGACCTCTGTAGACCATATTAAGTGCAAAGGCAAGGCAAGGAGAATGCATAGTATGTGACCAATTATCTACAAAAGGAGGATTTATAAATATATAAAGACATTTGCTTATAATAAAAGTAAATCAAAGCTAGATCTCTTTAAATATGACTAGCTTCATAATTTTAATTTTGGAGCCATGTAAATATTTTACATAATTATCAAACAAAATTAAATTTTGGAAAAAGTAATCCCTTAAAAATCAAAAGCAAAATGAAATAAGTGAACCGAGCTCTGTGCTCAGTTGGTAGCATAACCACACAGAGATTATTCCATAAAATTTTAAAATGCAGCAATTTGACTGTATATCCATCCCTAGTGGAATATATTCTAAGGACAAAAGAACTGCAAAAAATTTTAAACCCATATTTAATGTTTAAATCATAATGTTCATTGTGGTATTTGCATTGTTATTCTTAGACTATTGTGTGTATATTGTGCAATATGGCAAATAAGGATATGGTGACACTGAGAAATACTATTTTCAGTATGGGAAAAAAACATATGTAGACATTAGATTAATGAGGCTAAGTAAAATTCTGTAGTGAAATTTAGGTGCAAAACTCATTGCACCTGAGAACCTATAAACCTGAATTGGTAGCAGCAGTATTAACACACAGTATGTTTTATCTTAAATATATAGAAATACACATACATTTTTCTCATCTCTGTTCACTAAGAAGCCCTAAAAATAAGGACTAAACCAGAAATACTGAGCACTATGCCCCTCACGCTCACTTCCCACTAAAAGAAACGAAGAAGTCTTGGGGAAGTGTTTGATAAAAGACTTGGGGCAGGGATTTCACAAGATGAGTCTAGAACATCTCATCCCACATAAACAAGACAGCTGTCAGAGACTTGCAGGATTTTGCCAAAGGGACATAGGGGCAAACTTGAAAATGTTCCCACTGGCCAAGGGGAGGTCATTTGAACTTCAATAATGATGATTGAAATAGATGAAAAGACTTCAAGTAAGTTTAAATCCACAAGTTCCTAAAAATAAAAAATAAACTATTTAGTCATCATTAGAAAATGCAAATGAACCAACTAGTGATCTTTAAAATTGGTGAGGAGAGAGGACACAGTTTGTCTTGTTTTTCCTAAATAAACTATCCCTCAGAGTAACTACAGAGTTGATGAAGAGAAGCATCTATTTATAGATATATTCTAGCTAATAAACAAAGATGGCATGATAGAGATGGTGTAGCCACATTTGCCACCTCCAGTGAATTAGCAGAGCTGGGCAATGAGCATCCCCGTCTGCCACCGTCACAGACACCGCCAGACCCAGCGTGCCTCCTGATGGAAGCACACAGCACCACCTATGAAGGGGTCATCTGACCTGAACCTGAATACAATAAAGACTCTAGGTCTAACTACGAATTTACAAGAAATACAGATGACAGGAAAAATTCTGAGATATCCTAAATTAATTTACAGCAGGCTGGAAGGTGGAAGGAAGGTAAGGGAAGTTAATCAGTCAGCAGCTGCAGGCTGAAACCAACAAAAGACTGCTCAAATTCTGAATCAGCTTCCAGGCAGCTATTTCAGTGAATATGTAGAAAGAATAGCCAGCCACCATAGGCCACCACATTCTGCTTACACATGAAATTTCTGGACTGTTGCCTACAACCCATCCAAAAGCAGCAAATACGTCTTCCTTATAGACTATTCACCTATCCCAGAACTTTCCCTGCTCGACCTTTGCCCACCCCTCCCCCACTTATCTGTAGCCAATGTGAATTCTTTCAAATGAACTTAAGACATTTCTTCTCCAAACTCATTGTACCTGAGAGCCTGTCAACCTCAGGACGGGGACATGTGTGTCTTCTGCATCTTGTCCTGCTGCTGGTGGTTTAGACTGCATGCCTCAGGTCCTGATCCTTTTTTTGCAGTTTATGGCTCAAAACACCCTGTCTTTCGGGACAACTTTAGGCCTTGAATGTTTTTGTCTAACACAGGTAACAGAAGAACTTGTTTAGACTATGCCCCATGAATACAATAAGCAAAATCCAAAATGTAATAAACCTTTCAGGACAAATGACACAGACCAGTCTCTCTAACAAATAAATTGCAAGGGAAAAAAAATAGGGAAACCTATACATTCAAAGAGACTTAATAGTTATATTAGCCCATCACAATGCATGGACCTTATTTATATTCAAACTGTAAAAAAAAATGGATTTACCATTCAGGGAAATTTGAGCACAGAATGATTATTTGATGAAATAAAGAATTATTGCTAAATTTTTCAATGTGATAATGGTATTTTGTCTATGATTTTTAAAGAGTCCTGTAACCTGAAATATTTCATAATCAAAGTGATAGAAATAGCTTAAATCCTCTCTGAATGAACCTAGACTGGGGCAAGAAGGAACCAAATAGAAAATACAGAGGAGAAAAGACTAGTTGGATGATGGATAAATAATCTGTTTTCTACTTTTGTATATGTTTGAAACTTTTCACAATGAAAAGTAAAAGAAAAAAATTTGTGTTTGACAGGCTTATAGTAAAGAAGAGCAAAAAGATAAATAAATAAACAAAAAAATCAACAAGCAATAGGCAGGGGTTTGGGGAGCCTTCTCGATAAAAGAAGGAACCACAAAACCCACAGAAGTTCCACCTCTCTGAAAAAAATTTATGTGTGGGAGTCATTAGCCCCTAACACCACTATGAAGGAAGCTTCACCAAATTTTTGCATATTATAAAAATGTGATTTATATAATACTCCCTAGGTCTTTGGCAACTCTTTCACACACTCTTTAATTCGGTGTTTCCAACTCACAGAGGACAGTGCTGAGCAGAGAGGTTAAATGGCCCCACATGCCCAGCGACGTGACACAGAGGTCCCACGGCTGGTTGGTGCTGGAGCTGGGACCACAGACTAGGTCTCTAGCTCCTCTGTAGAGAGGTGGAGTTTCCACCTATCCACAGCGGCTCCTCATTAGGAAGGAGACCAAGGGCCTTTGATGGGCACACCCGGCCTCTCCCTTGGAGAACTGGAACCACCATCTCCAAAATGGCACATCTGCCTAAAGCAAGCCGACCTCCCACAATCTCAAATTCCCAGGGCGCCTACTCTTTCATTAAGCATGCCATTGCTGTCCAATTTTTTCTAATCACATTTGTAATGTTGAAGGATGTTTTCATTAATGCTTTAGGCTTCACTGTGCTCCCTAGATAGAAATATTTATTTGCAGGTGGCGGCTTTCAGCAACTAAGGGGTCTTGTTGCAGCTCAGCACACATAATGCAGGGACATGGGGCCTCCATTCTGCAGTGGCAGGTGTGAGCTGCCCCCCATGTGGACTAAGTTAGAATCACTCCTATGATCTTCACTACTGAGAAAGGAAGGTCTCCCCTAATTTAGTGGACAATGGAGCTGGAGAATTTACACCAAAGGCAGCCAAATTGACTCAGCTCCTTGATGCAAAGCAGAAAAAGCAAAGCAATTTCCTGAGAAGGTTGTCCTCACTGTGTCACCTTACATGCCCAGTGATGTGACACAGAGGTCCCATCAGGGCAGGAGTTTGGGGCCTTGTGTGACACTCTGAGTTAAGTCCCTTGGTCTTCTGGGCTTGCAATCCCCACCTCAAATTTGAGGGTGAAAATCCCATCAAACTCCATGCTGTGGGAGAAGAGAAAGCCCAGCACATGGATGTGCTGCAATCACTGGTGTTACTACCACACTGTGATAGGAACCAGCCCTCAGAACAAGGACCCAGCTTGCATGCAGCAAGTACTGGCCCCATGCTGCGTGGGCTTTCCCACAGCTCATCCTCATAGAGACACGGTAGGGAAGGCAGCATTATGATCCCCATTGACAGATGGGGACCCTGAAGCACACAGAGGAAAAGAACATTGTCCAGACACCCAGACAGCAGGTGCCAGAGCCAAGGTTACACCCCAGGTCTTGCCAATGTCAAAGCCATGTCCTTAACCTCTCATCTGCTGCCTATGTATCTTCGAATCCTAGAGTGAGGTAATGCGTGCTAAGTGGCCAATCAATATTTTAAGTGAATAAATGAATAACTAAATGAGGAAAAGAATGAATGATTAGTAGTCCCAGTCCTAGGTAAAATGGTGATTTTGCTGGTGGTAAATTGATTGTTGGCCCTGTTTTGTGGAACTTGTGTTTCATGTACTGTTATGTTGAGATGCCCAGGGTTTTGTGAATAACATTTTCCTGCTTATAACAGTAATAATACGTGTTTGCAGTAGAAAATTAGAGAAGTGCAGAGAAGTGTAAAGAAGAAAATAAAGCCCATCCATAATCCACCCCTCAAGAGGCAGGTGCTGCTGACATATTTTCTTGGGTATATTTCACCTGAGGAAAGAGAAAATATTAAATAGCCCATGGCCTGAGGCTGCCCTTGCTGTCTGTCACCACATATGTCCTGGTGAAGGACATATTGCTCCTCAGGTCAAAAGGTTCAGCAGAATTCCAAGTCCCTCCCCACCCAATAACAATAATAATAATAAACATGTCTGTAGTGTTTAACATGATGCCAATATTATTCTAAACATTTCATGTATTAACTCATTAAACAGCAGGAGAAAGAGCCATTATATTCGATAAATTCCAAGGTTTTACAGCATCATAAAATTTATCCCAATAACCTTAAACTCTTCTCTTTTCCCTTCCCCTGCTACTCATAAGAAAAAAAAAGTAGTTTTTAGTTAATATATGATCAATGACCTATTAAGCACCTGCTTTACCAAAAGAGCACTAGCAAGAATCTTGATGAATAGGGTCCCTTCCCCCGACAGGCTCTTACTGGGTCATTAAGGAAATGGCATGAGCCCACAGAGCAGTAATTATCACTTTAGACCAGTAGCAGTAGCAGCAGCAGCAGCAGGTGGGGACTTGTTAGAACTGCAAATTCTCCAGCCCCACCTCGGACATACTGAATCAGAAACAGAAACACTGGGGTGAGACCCAGAAATCTGTGGTTCAACATGCCTTCCAGGTGATGTGATGCACACTGTGTTTGGGAACTTCTTCTTCCAGATAGTCCTGGCGTTTAAACAGTTGATACTGATGGTCACACCTGATGTCAGACTTAATGGAAGAAGCCACTGTGGGCTGGAGCAGTCTGGGAATCCTTTCTGGAGGAGGCGATCCTTACCAGGGACTCAAAGAGTCCTTTTTAGAAGGAGGAGAAATGGGTGAGAGGAGGCACTAGGTGTTAGGTGTTGGACAAGAGGGGAGTGCTGCACCTTGCAGCATCAGGGGTGGCACAGCCAGGACCTGAGGAATTGTTCACTCCTTCCCTTTCAGACTTCAGCCCTGTCACCATGGGTCAATAGCTGTCAATGGTGATTACTATAAGGAGGCAGGGCAGGGCCGCCTGGGCAAAAAGGGAATGAGAGACATGGGTAGCCCGCTACCTGAGGTGATGGGGAGGTGCAGCCTGGAGCCCTCGGGCCCTCATTGATTACCTTGTCCCAGAGGGCCACCCCCACATTCTCCATTTCTAACAGGTGGCTGAGCTGCATCCCAGGATTCTGTGGCCCCCAAAGACTGCATACAAGGACCAGAGCACAGAAGTCAGGGTGTCCATAGGTCCATGGAAGCATTTCTGTGGAGGAGTTGTCACATGGCAGCCCTGGATGGGGGGGCGGGACAGTGGTCACAAAACATGCCCACACTGGCCCTGCTGGTCCTGGGACTATTTTCCCTCGGGCCCGTAACTTGCTCTTCTCCCACCCTGTTCTGTAGGACAGAGGCACTGACATGTGTAAGATGATAAGGATCCCACCTCATAGGGTTGTTCTAATGATCAAATGATTTAACACTTGTAAAGTGCTTGGCAGTGTGTCTTACACAGTAAGTGCTCAGTAAGTGTTTGTTAATCAAAACAAATAAAATAGCAGTGGGCATTAACATTGACCAAAGACACACTGGGCTCTGCTCATGGTGATTTCTTTTGATTCTCACACAGATTGTTGCTTCTCTTCTCATCTCATTTTTCAATGAGGAAGCTTGGGAAGTGAGCCCCCAAGAGCAACAGAAATTGAATTCTAGGTCCATGGCTTACCAGCCCCATGTTGTTGGGACTCCCTTTGTGCTCTCTAAAGAAAACATTGAAGCATCTGCCTAGTTTGGTTATAATGAGGGTTAAGGTCTGAAAGGAATCTGGCACATAGTAGGCCCTCAACACATGCCGGCTCTGTTGTAGTAATATGTTCTGTGGGGGTAGCTCCCCCCACCCACCCAGCCCTGGCTGCCGTGTTATTTTCAAGACAAGTTTCTCTGTGGCCATCTCGGCAGAGATGCTGGAGCATTCTTAACTGCCTCATCTCCCGCACAGCCCCACGGACAAAGCGGAGAGGAGGCTCCCTCCCATCATTGCCTTTGAAGCTGCTGAGATGGCAGCCTGGGCTTTCCATCTGTCTTGGCCATTTCTGCTATCTCTCTCCTCAAAGAAGGTATATAAATATTCAAAGAACACTGGCATTTAGATGCCCTACAATTTAAGAAACGATTTAAAATTAAGCATGTTGAATAAGAGGCCTTTATGAGGTATTCTAAACCCCTATAAAATACCATCACTGACACCTTGGTAAGCGGGTTATTTGCAGCTTCATAAACAGGACGATTTGTGGATGTTTCAGCCGCACTTGGTTCTACCACGGTTCCTTCTCATAAATGCGGATCAGGCCCTTGGAACACTGCATTTATGAGCTTAGCAGAAGGCACCAAGCCCAGCCTGGGATTAGGGTTCCATTGAAGAATTATGTCCTGGGGCCCCAGGGAATCTTCAAGTTGAGGGGAAAAGCAAACTGAGACAGGGTTTAGGAAGACCGACACATAATTCTCCAGGTCTGAAATGTCCTCTCCCTCCTCCTTACCCACAATTCTGCTTGTCAGGTGGTGGAGAGCCTGGTGGGTGTGCCAGCTGCCTCACAGGCATCTTGCAGGGGTCTTCTGTGGATGCCAGGGGCTGACACCCTGCTCTGGTGGCTGTTGGGCCAATGCATGTTCAGGGGGTTGGGGCTGTCTCCACAGAGGCCTTTTCCTCTGCTATCTTTTTTAAATATATTTTATTGATTATGCCATTACAGTTGTCCCATTTCCCCCCCTTCATTCCCCTCCACCCTGCACACCCCCTCCCACCCACACTCCCCCCTTTAGTTCATGTCCATGTGTCATAAGTTCTTAACCTTCTACATTTCCCACACTACTATTGCCCTCTTACTATCTATTTTCTCCCCACTGTCTATGCTACTTATTCTCTGTACCTCCTCCCCCTGCCTCTTTCCACTCCCCTGTTTCTAACCTTCCATGTTATCTCCATTTCTGGGGCGCCACTCCTGTTTTAGGTGTCCACTTAGTCTGCTATTGTTTTAGATGTGGTTGTGAATAACTGTGAGTTTGCTGTCC
>PVKM010015187.1:0-28243 GCA_004027735.1 Carollia perspicillata | reverse complement strand
GTCAGCCTACTGCATTGCCACAAATCCTCTTTCAATCATGTAAGTTAACCATGGACAGAAGTTTCTTTAAACTCAAATAGAGAGATACAAAAATTGAGGAGAAATTTCTTTAGATGGTATCCTAGACTGAAATTCTATTGTCAAGTCTCATAATCCAAATTGGGGTATGAAGGTTCCATTTTACTACTTATTTTGTGTTTATTTTATCAAGTCCTCATTCCTACTACAACAGATAATTACCTCAAATGTAGTAGAATAAAGGTATTATGTATACAAAGGAAAAAATTGAAACACATAGTGAAATATGAAACTATTACTCCTTTACCCTTGTTTATTATAAACATTTTGGGCACTATTTGTTAGATACAACAAAGAAAGCACTGGCTCAATATTTTATTGTGATAATTTGAATACCTTATCATTTTTGTTACAATGATTTATGAGTAGATTTGCAGATAATAAACAGTTGCTGTTTTGCCTCTTGTCTTTTCATTAGCATATAGCATAAGGATACTTTAATAGATAAAATACTTTTCCTCTAACTAAATAACTTAAAAGATAGTTTTCCTAAAATGTTGTATTTAGCATATTAACAGAATTTACATAAAAAACAGAGAACTGTGGAAATTTCAGAGCTAACAAAAACCTAAGACATACTCACATTTAATCTGCTTCCTAAATATTTATTTGTTGTCATGTGAACAGCATAGCAAAGTTGAAGTTTCTCAGTTGTTAGCCAGGATTTTTTTCTTAAAGTAAACTTAGAGAATGTTAACAAACTTAACTGATCAGCTAGCTACCCTGAATTTGAGATTTCCTTTAATATTTTGCTATAAATACAAACTGCATAGAATATCTGAGGTATGCAATAAGATTAATGGAAGAAGGAAGGAAGTCAATACAAACTGGCAGTGAAAGAAATGTACTTGTCTGATTTATTTTAAGAGTACCTCTATATTTCTTAATAGCAGTGAGAAACATTTCAGTTATACTAGTTCAGAATATTAAAAGAGCCCATTTCACATTATATGTGATCACTTATAATTGTGGATGAGAAAAGAACAAAATTATGAAAAGAATTCTGCTGATTAGAAGAGCTAACAACAAATAAAGACAATCATATATTGATTGTACATTTATAATAAAAAATAACAAGAAAATTATTTTCTACTTTCTGTAAGAGATAAGAGAAATATTATAATCAAACTTTTTATAGCCTTTGCTAAAATACAATTACAAATCACAAATATAAGATGAAATTTGTTGATGAATTTATATGGATTTTTTTATTTTATTTTATTTTTTTAAATGGGGGTCATTGATTTTGCCTTTGATGTGTTTTTTAATTTTTTAAATTTTATTTATTTACCTTTAGAGGGGAAGGTAAGGAAAGAAGGAGAGAAATATCAATGTATGGTTGCCTCTCGTGTGTCCTCTGCTAGGAACTGGCCTTCAACCCGGGCATGTGCCCTGACTGGGAATCTAACTGCAATCCTTAGGTTCACAGGCCCACGCTCAATCCACTGAGCTATACCAGCCATGTCTATATGGATTTTTTTTTAATTCTGTAATATTGTTTTTAATGGAAAACAGTTAAAATGCTAGAAAATATTACAGCCGCAGCATCAGACATATATCTAAGTTACATAATATGTATTTAAACATGTTTTGAATATAGATTATGTTATAACAACAGAATTTGGAGATTTCATTGATCAATAAATCCATTTAACCAATTTGTAATCCCACAGCAATTGTCATAAATGGTACCAAGTGTTGAGTCTAGATCTATGCCCTCAAGGAGTTTACAAAATAATCACAATACAATGTAATAAGTACCCTGACCAGTGAATCTGTTAAACTAAAGATCTACATGAAATGTAGTATTCAAAATCTCAGAATTACATAGGTAAGAAAATAATTTAGCCTAAAAATTGGTCAAAACCAAATTGACTACCAAGGTACTTTACAACTATAAAACCTGGGGATGGGTGGGGCACAAATGGAGACAAATGAACTTGAACAACAATAAATAATATATATGGAAAAGCAAGTATAATAAATCATCATGTTGTACAGTTTAAATATATGCAATTTTATTTGTCAAATATGCCCCCATAAGCTTGGGGGAAAATAGAAATATTGTGTCCCTTGAAGCTAAGGTACTGGATACAAGGAACTGTAAAGCTTTCGGGAACATGCTCTGCATGAATTTCAACAAAATGTCATATTATATTATTTTCCTCCATGAAAACATAAAATATTACATAAGAATATGAAAAACAGCACCTTCTTTCTACTGGAACCCTATTGCAATAAATCTGAATCTGACAGATGAAGACTAAGAACAAGTGTAGAGTCTCCAGGAAATATGAACTACCAGATATGTTATTTGCCAACCCTTCTACACCATGAACCTATGTTCTGACTGCTGAAGTCGTCAGACTTTGAAAATAAAGGCTCACTAACCATCTGCTTGGAACTTAGAATTACGATCATACAAACATTACTTATTTAAGTCTTTTAAATTTTGAGGAATTAATGGGCATTTTGAACTGCTCAAATATGACTGTTTTGTCACCATAACAGAGTGGATGTAAGGTGAAAAAAGTTTAATTTCCACTACTGCAAACATCATCTTGGAAAGATTTAATTCTTGAATATTCCTTTATTTAAATATCATTGATTACATTTTAAACCCTACATTGTTGTTATATTCCTAGTGTTCCATTTGCAAATTTATTTTCTGGTATAGAATTAAAAATTCTGATAGGGTAGAAATGCAACCTGAACGCAGTAGTGTTTAGAATTTTTCAGGAAAATAAATGTTAAAAGGTTTGTTGATACTGCTATTCAGTCCTTTATATTTTCCTATTGATGATTCAAATAAACATAGAACCAAGGAAAGGTCTATACTTTAGGGTCTGTATTAAGAATGTCTAAAGTGGTAAGATATTCTGTACTGACTGCAGAAACACTGAAATCCATTTGAATCTCTAAAATCATACTGAAAAAAATTCTTTCTTAATGGAGTGTTGAACATGAATTTCTCTTAGAGAGACATAAATGTTTCCATATGCGACACACATATGGTTAGGAAATGGAATCTTTCTATGCACATTTATCAAAAACTAAGGCCTTCTATCAACTGGCTACTGTATTTGTCCAAGCTCATCTCTTATTACCACCCAACATGTCCATGGTCTTCTATTTACCATCCAAACTGGAGGGAATATTGGTTACTGAATGTAATTGACTGGGGTTTGGCCTATGGCTGTTAGGCACGTTGTGTTTGTAATGTTATGCCTACCCTCTTTACTGTTGAGAATAAATGCAAGAGAATCAAATTAGTCTAAGGGCATGTGACTATATGTTTCAGACTAGAGTTTTGGCTTTCATAAAACATTTAGAAGTCCAATTTCCTAAAATTTTCATGCCTTCTGATTTTAGTATTCATAATGCATCACCTATATATTGCACTGTGTGCCCATCACCCAAAATTAAATCACCTTTCATCAACATATATTTGACCCCTTTTACCCTTTATTACCATTACCCCCTTCCCTCTTTTTTCTTTGTTTTT
This sequence comes from Carollia perspicillata, assembly GCA_004027735.1. Classification (NCBI taxonomy): domain Eukaryota; kingdom Metazoa; phylum Chordata; class Mammalia; order Chiroptera; family Phyllostomidae; genus Carollia; species Carollia perspicillata. The sequence continues at coordinate 24,660 of PVKM010015187.1, read as the reverse complement.
CTTGTTTGTTCATTTGTTGCTTGCAATTTTATATGCCACATATGAATGTAATCCACTGGTTCTTAACATTTTCTGTCTGATTTATAGAAGAAAACATAGGTACTGTACTTATAGACCTTGCTCTTAAAGAAGATTTTAGGAATTTGACCCCAAGGTCAAAGGAAGTAAAGGCAAAAATAAATAAATGGGACTATGTCAAACTAAAAAGTTTCTACATAGCAAAAGAAAGCAAAAACAAAACAAAAAGGCAACCAACCAAATGGAGAAGATATTTTCAAACAACAGCTTCTACAAGAGGTTAATATCCAAAATGTATAAAGAACTCACACAATTCAACACCAAACAAACAATCCATGTGAAAAAATGGGTGGAAGACCTGAACAAACACTTCTCCCAAGAGGACATAAAAATGGCCAACATATAGATAAAAAGATGCTCAACTTCACTAGCTATTAAAGAAATGCAAATCAAAACTACAATGAGATACCATCTCACAAACATAAGAAAGACTATTATCGACAAGAATAATAACAAACATTGGAGAGGTTTGGGAGAAAAAAGAACGCTTATTCACTGCTGGAGGGGATGTAAACTGGTTACAGACACTATGGAAAATAGTATGGAGGCCCCTCAAAAAATGAAGAATAGAGTTAACATATGACTCAGCAATCCCTCTTCTGGGTACCTCCCCCAAAATTTGAAAACATTTATTTGTACAAATATATGCACCCCTATGTTTATTACAGCCTTATTCATGGTGGCCAAGACATGGAAACAATTGAAGTGTCCTTAAAGAAGATGTGGAATAGTACTCGGCCATAAGATGAAATGTTGCCATTTGTGACAACTTGGGTGGATCTTGAGATGTGATGCTAAGTGAGATCCAGGCTTTTAGTCATTTTACTATACTTCCATCCCCACCCTACAACCTGTATCTCAACTCCAGTGTATTAGAATTGCATTTTTATGTGATTAAAAGTTGTTAGATGCTAGTTAACATTATTTTAATATTTTAGCATGTAAGGTATTGTCTTGAAAATTACATTTGAACCTTACTTTTATATATTTTATTTTATTCTTTATTCCTTTCTATACTAGAATTATATTGTTATGGTGTGCATCTGGGGAGGAGGTATATGTGAACTCTCTGTATTTTCCACTCAATTTTACTGTTAACCCAAAGCTGCTCTAAAATATAAAGTCTATTCATTTTAAAGAAAGCATGTATATGATCCTTTATAAATAAAGGGAAAAGATGAGGGCAAATACTCAAGAATTAATATGCATACCTTCAAGAATAAAACCTACTAATTTAGAAACTTACGTCAAAAGTTAATTATCTGTAAGATTCTTTGGTCAACTAGGTAAAACAAATAAAAGTGAGATATTTGAATAATCAAAATTTTAAATAAACTCACAAATCTTTTTTCAGGTGTTCTGACTGAGCAAATTCACTCTGGGTCAATATAGTCATACAGCCAAAGAAAATACTCAGTTGTTTCCTCTCCCGCATTTCCTTCCAAATACTAGATGATTAACTTGGCTGACCTTTTAATAGCATAACTTGTGAAGCAAAATCACAAAACCATAAAATCACAAAATCTCTTGACTTTATTCTTAACTAAGTTACTCAGTTTTAGTCCAGAAATAGAACTATTTCAGTTGCTAACTGGAAATATAGACACTTTTCACAGAAAGTGTGCCATTTACCAAATTATTGCCTCTCAATTCCAAACTTAGCCTGTTACACTTCTGTGAGAAAATAGACATGGGCTTTTTAAATATTTGTTCTCTTTACCAACTAGCACTGATTCTGAAAAGACATTGGAAGAAAATAGGTGCTCGCTTCTCAACTCTAATGTGCTCAGTTGGCAGGATCCTGCATCAGCCACAGCTTCTTTAACACCAGGTTCCTACAGTTCTCATAGTTTCTCCAGTGCCCAGGTTCCACAGTGAATGGTGACCGGCAGCCAGCTCACCCTGCACTTCCCTCAGGCAATATTGCAGCACAGTGTCCTGACTGAAGCTCCCCCTATGAGCCTTCCCCAGCTTAATTAAGGGCAGACTTCTGGCAAGTTCAGCTAGTGGTATACCATGGATTCTTCTCTGTTGCTCAATGAGCCAAAGCACTATCCTCTCCAACAGGGTCTATATGTCATTCTCAGGAGCCTTTTCCTTGAGTGCATTATCTCAGCCCTAGGGTTAGAAACTGTTTTTTTATATCTGACATTTGTGTATCATTTAGCTCTCTTTACTTCTTATTACCTGTTATAGCATTAATCTAATACCCTGTTATAGTTAATAATTCTTTATATTAAATATTCTCTGCTCAAATTATTGTGTGAGCTAATCTGATAAGGGAAGTTTTAATGGCACAAGTTGCACACTAACTCTGTAATCCATAGCTGCCTATTTCATGAAAGAATTTGGTATTAACATAATGCATTTAACAAATATTTAATGAGTACCTACTATTGACCAAAATCATTTTACATATGAAGACTACAGGAGTAAACATACTATGAAAAACAAAAAATTCCATCTTCATAGTGTTAAATTTCTGATGGTGCGAGACAAACAATCAAAGGTATATAGCCTTCCAAAAGGTAAAAAAATGTGTGGATGAAAATAAGGCATAGAATGCAAAAGAATGAAGATGGACCTTTGCTTTGAGCCATGTCAAAATTAACTCAAATGGATCAATGACCTAAATGTAAGGTCCATAAAAATATGATGGAAAACTGTGGGTGGAATAGGAGTAGAAGGAAAAAAGGAGATCAGTTCTGAACAACTTATGCTTATCCTCTAAATATTCAAGAAAGGTTGTCAAGTATAGAGAATTTCGCCATTAGACATCAATATTCAGCTCATCAGTGACATTCATAAACATTACTAAAGCAGGTTGAACGAAAGCCAAGATTAATAGTTTTAAAAGATATACAAAGAGAAAACTACCACTTCCGTCCAGGTGGAGTAATAGGGAATGTATTTACCCTACCAAATAAACTAATTTAAAAATTGAATAAAACACACAGTAAAATGACTTTAAAGACATTTGACAGAAGTAATAAAGTACATAGATCCCTGGGAGACAGAAAAAGCAAACAGCAAGTTTCATTTCTGCAGTTTACTACCTGAAGAAAGTTACAAGGTGATGGTGCAGGGAATGGGAACATGGGCAGAGTCTGCTGTCTCCCTGAGTTGAGGAGAAAGTTGGAGGCCTGTGGTAGCCAAGGTGGATGCATAGAGAACACAGGAAAAATTATCAGAGATAAGAGAGCGTCAGAGGGTGAGAATTCTAGAAATCTTTAGAGTGTGATCTTTATGTATTCACTTGAGTACTGACCAACACACACATTTGAGAACATTACTCAAGTCCAGAGATCCTAATCTAAAAGGCCTAAAAAAAATAGGCCCGGGAAGGAATATGTTGAGAAAAATGCCCATTCTCATGAGAAAGAGACATCTTGTAGTTCAAGGGGCTTCAAACTTTGCCTATCTAATTGAGCCAGTTTAGACCTAGACCAAACATTTCTCTATTTCTATCTAAAAAAGTACCATCCAAGATGATTGAACTCTTTTCAAATTATGCAACCGAATCTCAGGATGAAGTTGAAAATATTTTTAAGAATATGAAAATATTCAGCAGCCAATTAAATAAATTTCATAATGTCTGGCATCCAAATAAAACCCACAAAGCAGGCAAAGAAGCAGGAAAACACTAATCATAATAAAGACAGTGATTAATGTCAAAATAAAACAGAAGTTAGAATTAATATATAGGGCTATATAAACAGTTGTTATAACAATATTTCACATGTTTAAGAAAGTAGGAAAATGAACTTGTAAAGAGGAGGTATGGAAGATACAAAGATGGACCCAATAGAACTTCTAAAGATGAACATCACATTATCTGAGACGAAAAAATATACTGTATTGGATTCATAGCAAATAAGACATGGAATAAAATAAAGGCTAATGAACTTAAATAAATGACAATAGAAACTTTTTAAATGAAGCACAAGGAGAAAAAAACTGAAAAGAAATACACATCAATGAACTCTGAGACAACTTTAAATAGCATAACATACATGCGATTGGAAGAAAGAGCGAAGAGGATCAGAAAAATTATTTGAAGAAAAATTTCCAAATATTACATACAATGTAAATCATATATCCAAGAAATTCAATGAACTCCAATATACGAAACATGAAACAAGATACATCATAATCAAATTGCTTAAAACCTATGACAAAGAGAAAATCTTAAAACAGCCTGAAGATTGCTTTCAGAGGAATGTAAAGATGACAGCGTATTTCTCACCAGTGAAAAGCCAAACTTACCCCATAAGTCAAATAATGGTGTATTGCTTAAATGTAGATGGTGATAATTGGAAGATACACACCATAACCCCTAAAACAACCACTAAAATTGCACCACAAAAAGTTACCACAAATAAGTTAACAAAGGAGATAATGCTGTATTGTAAAAATTAAAAATTTACCTCAAGGAAAACAGAAAATGAAGGACAAATGGAACACAACTAGCAAGATGGTAGAATTAAGTCCATCCATATCATTAATTGTTAAATGGAAACAATTGACTAACTCAACTAAAAGTCAGAGATTATCAGAATGGAATTTAATAAAAAGAGCTACCTAAATTCTTCTTACCAGAAACTCTCTTTACATATAAAAATACAAATAGATTAAAAGTAAAAGACAGCTCTGACCAGTGTGGCTTGGTTAGGCATCATCCCGCAAAGCAAAAGGTTGCTGGTTGTATTCCCAGTCAGGGCACAACCCTGGGATGTAAGTTCAGGTCCCCAGCTGGGGCATGAACAAGAGGCAACCAATTGATGTTTCTCTCTCACATCAATGTTTCTCTCCCTTTCTTTTTCCCTCCCTTCCCCTCTCTCTAAAAATAAATAAGATCTTTTAAAAAAAAGTAAAAGACATACCATGTAATTTCAAATAAGTGTCCAGAACAAGAATGTTATAGAGGATAAAGAGAATCAATTCATTATGATAACAGGATCAGTTCATCAGGAGGACATAATAATCCTAAATGTTCATGCAGGTAAAATGTGAACATTGAAATATTCATAGAACTATGAGGAGAAAAAGAAAACACACAAATACAATAGGAGAGCTTAACACCTTTCTCTCAATAACTGAAAGAGCAATTAGAGAGAAATGTCCTTAGACTATGGAAACCTTGAATTAAATTATCCACCAACTAGACCTGGGTGACATTTATTGACAACTCGATACAACAATCATGGAAAACATTAGCTCAAGTGCACATGGAACATATGTCAAGAGAGACTTTACTCTTCATCATAAAACAAATCACACTATATTTAAAAGGCTTTAATCATATAAAGTATTGCCTTATATAAAGTATTATTACTGTGGAATTAATTAGAAATCAATAACAAGAAACTTTCTGGAAAAGTTCCAAATATTTGGAAATAAAATAATGTAGTCTAAATAACCCATGGGTTGAAAAGAAATCAGAAATAAAATTAGAAATTATTTTGAGTAAAAATGCAAACAGAGCATATCAAACTTTGTTATATATAACAGAAACAGAACTAAGAGGGACATTTATAACCTTAAATGCCTATATTAGGAAAGAAAACATACCTCAAATAAATAATGTCAGCTTCCACATTAAAAATTAGAATAAAAAGAGTAAATAAAACTCAAAGGAAGCTTCATACACAAGTGAAGAGTAAGCTATGAAATATGAAAGGAGAAGCCAATGAAATAGAAATGAGAAGAAAAAAAGAAAAAGTGAATGACTCAAATGGTGTTTTTGGTAAATATATATATATATATATATTTATTTGATTAAATATAATCAAATATATATATTTGATTAAATATAATTGATATATATATACATCAATTTCATATATATATATGAAATTGATGAATCCATAGCTAGACCAATCAGAAAGAACAAAATAAGACATACATTTTCAATTTTATGAGAGATATGAGGGAAGTGGCAAAACTACTGATTCTATAAATATTTAATGTATAAGTGGTTATCATGAACATTTTTATGGCAATAAATTTGACATTTTAGATGAATAAATTCCTTGAAGGGCACAAACTACCAAATCCCATCTAAAAAGTAACATATGACACCCAAAGCTATTACAAAATAATATTGAATATAAACTGTAATTATAAAAACAAAAAAAATAACTAAATGAAAATTAATAGATGACCTTAATAGCCCTATATGGATATAATAAAATTGAATTTATAGTGAAAAATCTTCCAAAAAAGACATCTCCAAGCCCAGATGGCTCACTGTTGAAATCTACCAAACAATTAATAGCAGTTCTGAACACACACACACAAAAAAGTGAAGACCACTTTGATATATATCTCACTCCACCAGACATAACTTAAAATATATCATAGAAATTCAGATCTATGATACATATATAAAATATATTTTAAATGATATAAAATATATATCATAGGTGGAGTGATATCATAGGTATATCATATCCTGGGAAAATATAAAATTTAAAATCTAGTACTACAAAATTTCTAGGAGAAAATTTTTATGACCTTCACTTTAGTAAGGATTTCTTAGTTATAGTACCAAAAGTATGGTCCATAAAAGAAAAAAATTTGATAAGCTAGTGTTCATGAAAATCAAGAAGGTCTGCTCTTCAAAATACACTTTCAAGAGAATGAAAAGAAAAGCTACAGAGTGGGAAAATATATTTGCCAAATAACAACACAGTAACAAATTTGTATCCAGAATATATAAAGAACTTCCATAAATAAAAAATTAAAAATAAATCAATTTAAAACCTGACAAAATATTTAAACATATGTTATACCAAGGAAGATACATGAATAGCAAATAAGCTCATAAAAATGTTCAACATTGTTATTCTTTAGGAATAACAATGTAATAATATACATTTAGGAAATGTATATTAAAGTATATTAAAGCCACAATGAAGTGCTACTTTATGTTTATTTAGAATATTCATAATTCTAAAGAGTAAACAAATCAAGTCTATATGAGGATAAGTAGCAATTGAAAATTTCAAAAACTGTTGGTGGACATACATAGTGACACAACCACTTCAGAAAATCATTAGCCATTTTCCTAAAAAGCTAGATATACCAACTATATAAGCCAGTCATTCCACTCATTTACCTAGATATATAAGCATATGCCCATACAAAGACTTGTAAAGACATTTTATAGCAACTCTATTTGTAATAGCTGAATATAGAAACAACTCAAATGTATATACCACAAGGAAAATCAATGAGTAATTATGGTGTGTCCCAAACAATGGAGTACTCATTCCATGATAAAAAAGGATAGATTATTGATACACCCAACAACATGGAGAATTTTAAAATTAAAAAGATATTAGAATTAGAAGAATTGAACTAGTTCATATAGAAAACCTTTCAGGATTTTTCTTGTAAAATAACTGGAAAAATGAGGAACTCAGTGCAGAGAGAAGTGAAAATAAAGAGATTTTATTTTTAAGGTAGAGGGAGGGCTCCTACATGGATGCATGACATCATGAAGAAGCTACAATAGGAGTAAATGTTAATACAAAAGAAAGATGGTGGAATTTCTGAAGCAAGTGGAGGAATTGGCCTTAACAGTGACTAAGGATTTATCTACCATAAATAGAGGTTATACAGAGTATGCAGGTAATGTTGCTAGTAGATAGGTACAAATGGTGGTTATTTTGAAAGGTTTCTAATTTGAGGGTTTCTCACAAAAATAACAAAGATGGTCATTTTCTGAGAATTAGAAGAGAAAGAAAAGGGGTGTTAAGTTTTGGGGACCAAAGAAATTGGAAGTGAGAGACTGGATGGACTAAATATACTGATTGTCAAGTAGCATTTAAAAGTCTACTTCAGGTTATTAATTTAAAATAAAATGGCCATACAAGGATACATTCAAATAGATTAAAGAATTAAATGTATGACTCAACACCACAAAACTCCCAGAAGATAGTAAAATCTCTGACATTTCTCTTAGCAATACTTTCTTCTGAGGATGGAGATTATATACATCCAAAAGAAAAAGAAACAAATGGGACTACAACAAACTAAAAATGTTTTGAACAGCAAGTGAAACCATCAACAAAACAAAAAGACAACCCACTGAAGGAGAGAAGATATTCATCAATGATATATTCAATAAGGGGTTAACATCCAAAATTTATAAAGAACTCATACAACTCAACACCAAAAAAAATGAACAATCCAATTGAAAAATGGGCACAGAACCTAAATAAACACTTCTCCAAAGAGGACATACAGATGGCCAACAGACATGTGAAAAGATGCAAAGATGCTTCACTTCACTAATCAACAGAGAAATGCAAATCAAAACCACAATGAGGTACCACCTCACACTTGTCAGAATGGTTATCATCATTAAATCAACAAACAAATGTTGGTGAGGATGTGGAGAAAATGGAAACCTCATGAACTGCTGGTAGAAATGCAGACTGATGCAGCCACTATAGAAAATAGTATAAAGTTTCCTCAGAAAATTGAAAAATGTAACTGTGTTATGATGAGCAGTGTTTCCACTTCTGGACATATATCCAGAGATATCCAATACACGGATTTGAAAGCATATATGCACCCCTATATTCACTACTGTAGTATTTACAATAGCCAAGATACGAATCCTACCCAAGTGTCCATCAATAGATAAGTGAATAAAAATATTGTAGTATATATACATAATGGAATATACTTGGCCATAAAAAGAATGAAATCTTACCATTTGCCACAGCAGGAAGAGACCTAGAGGTCATTTACTGTAGTAAGTGAAGTAAGTCATACAGAGAAAGACCATGTGACTCTACTTAAATGTATAACATAAATAATAAAGTAAACAAACAAACAAAAAAGAAACAAATTCATAGATGCAGAGAACAGACTAATGGTTGTCAGATGGGAAGAGGTGAGGGAACAGGGTGAAAAAAGGTAGAGGGATTGGTTGGTGCAGCCACTGTGGAAAACAGTATGGAATTTCCTCAGAAAACTAAAAATGGAACTGCCTTTTGAACCGGTAATTCCACTGCTGGGATTATACCCTAAGAACCTTGAAAGACCAGTCCAAAAGAACCTATGCACCCCAATGGTCATAGCAGTAGAATTTAAAATAGCCAAGTGCTGGAAGCAACATAAGTGCCCATCAGCAAATGAGTGGATCAAAAAACTATGGTACATTTACACAATGGAATACTACACAGCAGACAGAAAGAATGAGCTTATACCCTTTGCAACAGCATGGATGGAACTGGAAAGAATTACTCTAAGTGAAATAAGCCAGGCGGTAAGGGACAAATTCCATATTATCTCACCTTTAACTGGAGCATAATCAACAAAAGAAAAAAGCAAACAAAATATGATCAGAGTCATTGAAATTGAGAACAATCAACAATAGCTAGAGGGAAGCAGGGAGGGGACAGTGGGGAGAAGGATTTTCAGGAACTACTATAAAGGACACAGGCACAAAACCAAGGGGGAGGGTGGAAGCAAGGGAGGGACGTGGGTTTGGAGGGGGAGGGGTATGGAGAAAATACAGACAACTGTAACTGAACAACAGTAAAATAATTTAAATTCAAAAAAAGAAGTCCAAATCAGTAGTTATGACAGTCATGGGGATGTAAAAGCACAGCATAAGGAATGTAGTCAATAATATTTAAATAACTCCATAGGCTGCCAGGTGGGTGGTTGAAATATTGGGGGGAACACTTTGTAAAGTACCTGGATGTCTAAGTCTATGCTGTCCACCTGAAGCTAATATAAAATAACATTGCATGTCAACTGCAACTGAAAAATAAATTTTGAATAAATATTTTCCAGAGAACCTAACAAGAGTTACTATTCATTTGGGTAAGTCATGCTGTATGTTTCCTTCCTTGTGCTTGGTTCTTCAAACTCAAAATTTGTCATTGCATGCACTTTTAAATGGCTAACAAGATGGCTTGAAACCCCACAAGAAGTTAATCTTGCCAGTTACAAAGATTTTTTGAAGACTATCTTGTAAATGAAAGCAGGATTTTTTCATTTTGTTTTGTTTGTGAGCTTTGAAAAATAAAATAAATTGTTTACCTGATGAAAAAAATGGAATAAAATGAAACAGCCATATTCTGCTGAATGTGTTCTGCAGAAGAGTGTGTTCTGACCAAATGAGGTCAGTGAATGGAAGGAGGGGCAAGAACATTGAAGGTGAATACAAGGGAGTAAATATAATGATTGGCTGAGAAACGTAACCTGATAAACGAGGATGAGAGAGGAGCAGAAGAAAACAAGTATGTGGTAAGATCAGATGAAGGGGACGAGGAACAGAATAGGTGGGTTTATAAAATGAGAGAGAGAGAGAGAGAGAGTAAGAGAGAGGGGGGGTGGAGAGAGAGAGAAGTGGTTGTCAGGGACAAAGGTGGCTCTCAGGAGGATGTTTGAGATTAATATTTTAAATGATATTATAGATATTGATGCTGACATTTATAGGATGTGATCAAGGGGTTGAAAGTTTGAACTAGAAAGAATAAGAAGATTGATGAATAAGAAGATTAAGGAACTGAGAGGCCAAGATTTTGAAAGTATTAGCCACACAGACATTGAAACCACTAAATGTGGTTTTAGAGTGACAATATTTCTGATGTAAAAACTTTCAAGATATACTGTTTGGAGTGGAGGGGGTAGGTTATGACCCAATGGTAGGCATATTATTGTAATAACAAAGGTAATGGATATTGTCTTGAATCTGATATTAAAAGTTAACGGGTCTTAGAGAAAACAGGGGGAGAAAGGTCTAGAAACAGCAATTGGTGTCAAGGATGACACTCATCCTCTTTCAGGCACAGTGTTATAAAAAAGGACAACAGAAGAAGGAGCATCCTCAAGAGAGACCTAAATTTCTATTAGAGCAGTAAATAAAGGCAATGTTCAGAAAAGTTTGAAAATAGAGGGAATTTATTTTCTAGTAATGTACTGTGTGTTCAAGGAGACTCAGTGGAAGGCTTTCCAGAGCTGGGGATGGCTCTGAGATAAAGAAAGAACTGGAAGTGGGTACTGTCTTTGGTGACACTGAGTGCAGAGGATGAGGATGACCGGGGAGTGTGGGCCTCTGTCTCATGATCACTTGTGCAATCAGGATCATGTTGATATTATTTTTGGTGGACTCAAGACAGAAAGTGGAGGTAAGGCCATAATTCTTGGAGAACAATTGGGGTTAGTGTAGCCCAGTGGCCTACTCTACCATCTTGTATTAGGAAAAGTAGTGACTAGAGAAGAGGAAACCTTACATCCACGGGCTTCCCTTCACTCCTGTGGATGGAGACTTAGCGGTCCAGAGAGGGACCTTCTTACCCAAAGTCCACAGAAGTTCCCCTTGACTCCTACGGATAAGATTGATTTCCCTCCTAAGTGACTTCACCACCACCACCCGAATACTATCTAATGATTCTTTTTCAACTCCAGGAACCAAGCAGTAGAGCCAAGATTTCTTTTAACTCCACTCATCTCTTAAGACATAATTAAAAAGTTTTCCTACAATTTGTATTATTTCTGTTTCTCCACTGTCTTAGTTTCTTGATGCTAATGCGATAACTCTATTATCTCTTACCTACATAATGCCTAAAAAGATGGCCCTCCAAATTTAATATCTATTCAAAAGGAAAAGTCTAAGCTGACTGATATTTTTCCAAGACATGCTACTATCAAGTAGAATTATGGAACAAATAAGTGTATTATTTTATAACCCATTGATCCCTTTATCTCTGCTGAAACAAATATAATTGTGTGGATATCAATGAACAGTAAGTGAATTTTAAAGATATCAATAATAGCTTAAACATGAGAATGGGTTCAATGACAATATTACCACCAAAATATTTGTGTAATGCATTGCAATTTACACTGTAATTTCATTTTGATTCTTGCACTATACCAAGTACATGTTATTTTTACTGCTTTGCAGATAAGAAATGTAAGTTTGAAAGAGGTTAAGGGCTTACAAGTGTGCTATGCTGAAACTCAGGCTTTCTGACTACATTGCGTTTTCCTTTGCAGAACGGTCAGTACACTGAGAGAAAAAGGCAACCTACAGTCTGAGTCTCTGACTCCTGCAGCAGTCCTGAATTTTAACTCTGCATGCAAAGGACGATTTGGAACATTCAGTTTCCCTGCATCACACATAATTGATTTAATATACAATATTTAAATTACTAGTTATTTTTAATTTCAGTGGGCTAACTTTATGATGTAGGCATTCATTCTGTGTGTGTGTGTGTACTCCCACCCACAATAACTTTTCTGTTATATTTATTTCACTGTACTTTATTCTATTATTTTGATTTTAAACTGTAAGTGATAGATGTGGATGATAATAGATATTCAGACTGTTTTTCAATGCCTTTAGAAATTCATTTTAAAAATCTCTGGAGTGACTGATTTGGTTCATCACGCTCAAATCATGTTAGTTATACAAGTCTCAGAGGGTGAAAATAATTTAGAAAATGTTAACATGGAATTTGCATATAGACAGTATTTGGATATTATATATTAATTACACTCCATGAATATATCTCCATTTCACTTGTGGCAAGAATATGATTATTCCTGCATTTATAAACACTAGCCCTTTTGTTAAATTTTGCATTACTACAAACTATAGAGAAATATATTTATACATACTCTCAATGCATTAGAGAATAAGTAAAATTTTATGATAAAATTTCTTAGCTTTATGTTGATGTAAAAGTTTCTAATTATAACACTGTAACTTTGAGAACACTGATACCCCAATTAAATGTTAGGGCAAAGAACCGGAAGGGGTTCATTATAATAACCTACAACTAAAAGAAATACATGAAAAAGGAGTGCCACATTATGGCTTTTTTTCTTCATAAAACCATACAGCTAATTCAGTTCCATTTAAATAATGATGAATAAGTTATTCATGAATAGGGACTTGAAACACTCCAACCTGAATATTAGAGAAATAAATTAATAGGTAAACTACAGCCAAATCATCCACATGATTAGATTAGCTATGGAAAGTTTCTTTTCCAAAAGGTGAGACATATATGCAAAGTCTACGAACTCTTAATATTATTAACTTTGTTTCAGATCCAATGGAGGTTCATAGTACCATTCAAATATTTCTTGGCTAGTGACAAATGTTTCATTTCCAGAGAATTATTAAGAATCACAAGGATTACAATTCAACCTTCGGGGAGAGTTTTACAGAGATTTTGCCAGCCTATATCCATTTGGACATGTTATTCATATAGAACAGACATTAACATTTTTTTACTCAGGAACACTATCCTTTTTCCAATGTTCTCTGACTTCTTTTCCCACCACTTAACTTGGCCATCTTAAAATAAATCTAATGGAATGAATCGTAATTCCTCCTGGGACAATGAGTTTACAATATATACATAACCATCTACAAGAAGGGATGTGATGTCTACAATTTAGCAACAAACCACAGATGATGATAAAATCATTAATTCTGTCAATATAAATGCTAATAGAAAAGGAAAATTGGATCTATGCCTAGTGTCACATTTTCCCTGATAGGAAATTAGAACAGAGAAATTGAATCTGACAAATCTTAGCCTTTATAAAACCACCGTCAAAATTGCAGTCTAGAGTACACAATAAATGGCAGAATGCTTCTTAATTAAACTGTGCTTTTGTTAGGCCAGGATGAATAGCATCTGTCTGGCCAGCAGAGTGATCCCCAATCTCCCAGGGCAGCAATTTTTAACCTTTTACATCTCATAGCATATAAACTAATCACTTAAATTTTGCAGCACACCAAAATATATATATTTTTATCAATCTCACAAAAAAAGATAGGTATAATTTTGATTCAGTCACAGCAAATGACTACTATTGTGTTGGCTATTGCAATTTTTTTGTTTGGCAATCCAAGGGAAAAGAAGTCAGTCTTTTCTAAGGGAAAAGAGCTCCAACTCTGACTAAATAGACAGGTAGTGCATGTTTTAAAAAGTTCTTCTGGCACCCTGGTTGAAAATACTGTTCCAAAGTGGTCCTTGAAAAATATAATACAAAAATAAAGACCATAATGTTAGCAAAAATTAAGCTAACAAGCCCACACTACTAATCTTCAGTATTACAGCCCTTCTAACAGTGCTACAGTCTGAAAGATAATATAAGTAAACCTAATAGCAATGTCTTGAACTAATGTTTGTAAGGGGAGCATTCATTGTCTGCTAACCCTCACATAGTTCAATATTCACAGCAGCATATTAAACTGGGATCTAACTTGATTTGTGAGCATATTTCTAACCTCTTGGTATAAATTACTTCATTTGTGAAATAATGAATATGAAGAAATTGGAGAGTACATAAAACTTTAAGGGCAAAGATCAGTCGGCTGATGAAATAAGTATGTTTTAAATGTTTCACTTTTGAGAAAGGACTTGAAAGTACATCCAAAGTCAACTGTGGAAATCTTCCCATTAAACTTTACCTATACAAATGAACAAGAAGTTTGTAATAGGTATACGGATATATTTTAGCTTTTTCTATAATTTGATTTCAATTAGTGAAATTTAACCTTATTTTCATAACACAATGAAAATTATTTCTAGTGTTTTATATTAAAATGTTGTATGATTTATGTGTTTAGAAAATAACAATAGAATAACTTGTTTTAACAGATTTGATAGAGTACTTTTACTTTAGTTTTTTTTTTTCTTGCTTAGTTGTGTGTAGGGGCATAATTGAATTAACTAGGAGCATATCTTTTCTCTTTTTATGTGGCAATACCTATGTCAGTGCCCTCCATCCCACACCCTGCCCATCATACACAGACACAACAGACATGATGAAGAATCCGTGTAAGTGTCCAGCAAGAAGCCTCGTTGCCGTGGGAGAGCCGCCACTTTCAATGACCAGTGGTAGCACTCTAATCGTGTTTCTGTTCATAAATATGTAACATGCAGTGCTGTCTCCACATTCCTTACTACTTTTCCACAGAAATTTTCCTGTAGTAATTTCCTGCACAAATTTGATTCTCGTTTTACTCCAACTATAATTTTAACTAAGTGATTAAACAAGTTATGAGTTTCTCCTATCTTAAAAGCATTTCAATACCCATTTTCTGTAGTAAAATTTGGTCAAAAATATGTAATTTTAAAGACCATAATTCTGTAAAGTGCCTTATAAAGATGAAGCATGTATTTGTAATCCTTACTTTGAGTGTGGTATTTCCTCAACTTCTATGTATTTCTCACAAAGAAAATTAATGTGTCTGTTTTTTATTGTTGTTCAATTACAGTTGTTCCCATTTTTCCCCCATTGGTCTCCCCCTGCCCTCCCCCACCTCCTACCCCTGTTGTCTTTGTCCACGGGTCCTTTATGCTTGTTCCTTGAGTTGGCCCTTCCCCTTTTTTCACCTGTTATCCACCTCCCGCCTCCCTGCTGGTTACTGTCAGTTTGTTCTTTATTTCCATGTCTCTGGCTATATTTTGCTTGCTTGTTTGTTTTGTTGATTAGGTTCCACTTACAGGTGAGATCATATGGTATTTGTCTTTCACCACCTGGCTTATTTCAATTAGCATAATGTGTCTGTTTTTTAAACAAATACTATGATTTATACTATATGGATATTAAAAAGGAATTAGCTATAAGAGTGAAATGTATTATGCTTCCTTAAATTTGTCATTAAATTATATTAAGTTAATCCATACCCATTTTGAACATATCATTTCCCATTAGCCATTTAATATCTAAAACAAATAGTAACCTGTATCCTTATCAACAAACAAACCAAATATTATGAATACATAGCTTTATATAAAAGATAACAAAATGTAATAGCTACTTCAAAGCATTACATGTGTATGTAATGCAGTATTTCTGAGTTCTTGTGTATGTTGTATCTATGTATATGCCTATACCTGAATTAAGACTTTTACTAAATAAATTTGAGACCACAGAGTAGAATTAGTATATCTGAAGCTTACAGAAAGTCTTAGTCAAATAACTGGAAAATAAAACAAGTTCCATATCCCCTCCCTACTTGGCTTTTAGAATTCTAATAATTTTAGAATTGGTATAGAGTTTTAGGATGGAGATCAAGGAAAATTGTGACCTCAGAAGACTATGCTGCCTTACCCATCCTACTCCCACTACTTTATGTCTAGTGAGAGCAGCTGAGTGAATCTAGACCTTGATCCAGCCCAACACTATCCTACAGCATGTGACCTTGAAGGGGTCTCAGAAGAACAGCTTGTCTTTTTCTCATTGCTTAACACAGTGAGTTTTAGCCTTTTTTATCTTATGGTACACATTAACTAATTACTGAAATTCTTTGACACACCCAAAAATATATTATGATTTTTTGTCAATCTAACAAGAACAATAGGTATAATTTCAATTCATTCACACCAGAGGGCTATTATTATGTTGGCTGTTGTCATCTTTCTCAAATTTGATGGTGTAAGAGAGAAGAGGTCAGTGCCCCTGACTAAATAGTCAGGTATTGTGTGTTTTTTAAATTTTTGTGGCACACCATTTTTTTTAATCAGAATACCTACAGTTCCACTTTTAAATATCTCATTATGTGATTGAAGGAAGGGAATCACTGAAACTAATGAGGTTACTGGATAGATTAATACAAAGTAACTAAAGCATTTTAAAAACATGGACACATGGACAAAAACTAAGGGGGATGGAAATGGGAGGGAGGTGGGGAGCACTGCGGGGCGTGGACTGGGATGGGAGTAAAAGACAGAAAACTGTACTTGAACAAAAATTAAAATAAAAAAAAACTAAAAAAGAAAATAAAACATGGCCTACCTTATTAATGCAAATGAACAATGCAGATGTCAATAATTAATAATACATAAATAGGTTTATTCTTACTTTTAATAAATAAAATTGCCAGAAATTCCATATACTGTACAATCAGAAGAAAGTTTAAGAAGTATTTAGTTTTGACAAAAAAATATGATTATCATATACCATAAGTGGTTATCAATTGATGATACCTAAAAAAAGTCATAGATATTCCCCCAAAATTTGCAGTTAACCAAGTGTTTGTTTGTTTGTATATAATAAACACATATCTCATTTTTAATATTGGGACAGAAAAATCCAAGAAAGGTAAAGCATCATCATTAGAAAGCAGAGAGAGACTCCAGAACTTCCAGGAGACATGTGAAAAAAGAGTGGAAAGAAAGGAGAACTGGACAGGATGTGTGTATATGTGTGTGTGTATATATATATATAATACCCTTCCTGGATACATATATCCAGCTTATAGGGAAACAAAGAGGTCAGAGTGTTCTTGCACTGGCTTTTTATTAAGTAATTTTAACTAACAATAATGAATAAGAATAAGGGCCTGGCTGGGTAGCTCAGTTGGTTAGAACGTCCTCCCCATATGCTACGATTGCACTTTGATCACCCATCAGGGCACATACAAGAAGCAACAAATACATGCACAAATAAGTGGAACAACAAATTGGTGTTTCTCTCTCTCTCTCCCTCAGTCTCCCTTCCTCTCTCTCTCTCTCTCAAAGTCAATAATTTAAAAATGAATAATATGCCATTATAGAATGTCTTGAGGCAGCCTGCCCTGGGCCCTACAGCCTGCACCAAGATCATCGTCTTACATTGGCCTGGGAAAGCATAACCTCAGAGCAAGCAAATACAGTGATGGACACAGGGAGTGGCAGCTGGGCCTTCAGGTCGTCACAGACCCAGCAGCGAGTTCTTTTGAATGCAATCTAAGGTGCATCTCTCACAAAAGATAACTTGAGCCCTACTCTAAGGTTAGATCTTAGGCTAATCTGTACATGAAATTCCTCTGTGACTGTTATTGGTCCAAGAGTGCACTCGTGATTTCTTGGCCATCAGACTGAAAGGTATCTTACCTATCTTACATAAGTAAGATAGCTCATACCTATGGTGGAGTTTCTCACTCTCTCCTCTCAGCCCTCAAAAAAAAAAAAAAATGTACAGATTCCAAATTGCCACTAGCAGATCCCTATGAACCATGAACAGTTTCACCTACGAACCATAGCATCAGGATAAAACCCATGTTATATGGCTACAGAATGACCTCCAAACCATGACATATGGAGCCTGTTGTATCTGCACTTCAAATTATGTGTACTCAGAATCTGGGTATTTTTGGTCCTTTAAATCAGGAAGCAGCCTGCAGAATTCAATTTTTAATGCCTTGCTAATATCGGTATGTGCTTTCACCTGTGTAAGGTAATAGCTGCTGAATGTCCAAAGCAACCTATTCTGTGAAAGCTCAACAACACTTTCATTACAGCATTTTTCTCTTTCAACAAGTACACTTCAACCCGCCGCTTATCCCTATATGGATCCGGGAGGCAAACAGCAATGAAATACATTAAGAGCAGTGTTTACAAAGAAATCTGATCTAGCAAGCTTTTCTAATTATTCTTGCAAATATTGGCTTGTTTTGACATTGTAGTTTTAATAAATGCCAGAACCTTCTACAGTTGATTATCTGCTTTACATTTGAAAAGTGTATTGATCACTTGACTTGAATTAATGATGCAAGTTTCCTAATTGAGCAATCAGTATCAGGAAGTTGGATATATGTTCAAAGACAAGAGCTTCTCTGTTATTGACTTCTTCATAGACACTAATGAGATTATCATTTAGGGTAATTTTGCTTCTTCTACTGATTGGAATATTACGATTGTACAATATTGACATTTCTTGATAATAAAATGCAATTCAATTATTAAAACTCATTTTAATGACTTGGGATTTGCTGTGTAATTTATTGCAGACAGACTTGATTATTTTAAGGAACTGTAATTTTTCTAATTACTGAAAACTTTATTTTCTACATAGGATGGTCTGAGCCAACTTTGCTTTATTTGTAATGTCAAGCCATTTAAATTTAAACTATAAAAGACACTGAATTCAATGCATTAGGCCTTCTCTAAAAAGGTAATTCTAAAAAAATTCTCAAAACTATGATTGATTAACTCCAAGGTCTTGATGACAAAAAAAAAGAGAGAGAGAGATTCTAAGGAAATTAGAAACCATAGCATTAAGGACAATGAACCCCTAGAATTTCTACTTCTCTTTTTCTCTTTATCATTCACCATTTTTATAATCCATAGCACTCCTGATTATGTATGTATTTTCAAAAGCATCCAGATATGTCATTGCACCTGTATTCCAATTTGAGGGAGGTGTTATTTCAAAAAATCTTATAAATAAAAGTATTGAATCTCAGGTAATTTGATATTTGCTTTAGGTCAAAGAGTTTGCTGATGGCAGACCCATAATTACAATCTAGAGCTAGTTTCCCTTCTAGGTGCTTGGTGGTCAGTCCATTTCAGGCTCTTTTCATCAGACTACAAATTGATTAAAAATTGCTAGTGTGCTGACTTATATATGCATAATGTATGTAATATAGTTATATGATACATTTAGAAATAAATATTGTTATTACTACTTCTAGTTGTTTTTTCCAACCCATTTTAATGTATATTCATTTGCTTGGGCTACTCATAACCAGAATTTACTTTCAGATGTTATTTGAAAAAGTAGATAGAAATTAGATTTTCATATCTCTTCTTTTAAGAAGAGCTACCATTATGGAAAGCTAAATAAAAGGCCTTCTCCAAGTGATCATTTTTTTCATTTATTTATTTTTTGTTTTTGCTGTTGTTTCTAAAACAACTATATCTTCAATACATGGTAGAGAAGGAAAATGAGAATTTAGCATAAATTTTGGTATTCTAGGGTCCAGCACACATTCCCACAGCATAGAAGCAAACAGAAAATTAGTGTATTACTTATATTCTATGTGTTTCCTAGAAAGTTGAGGAAGCTACGGGGTCCAGGACTATTCTAATTACCTTCTAGGCATTACTTTGTTAGGTCATAATTATGTTTATTAAACATGAGTTCATCGAATCACAGAAATCATTTCATAGGACTTACGATGGAGATCACTCACCCACTCACTGCACAAAGTTATTTCCTGAAGCAAACAGGTTAATGATATTCCTAAAACATAGAAACAGCAACCTCTAAATCCAGTTTTGAAAACCTTTGTAGTCAATTAGTTATCACAAATGGGATGTAAAATAGCCCCAAATAAAATATTGGTTTAATTAAGCCTTTAATTCAGAAGGTATTTACTCAAGGTATCTTCTATACTATCTGGCAATAAATGTGTGATTTCCAGGTATGGGGAGAGAGAGGAGTAAGCTCACTCTTACTCTGCAAACACAAATCTAAGGGGCAAACATGGGTAGATCGCATTCTTCCTCGTTGACTAAGTAATAAAAAGAAATCTGAACCATCTTTTGTTTCATTCTGCTTAATCCATCATCATTATATTATCTGCATAAAATTTTCACCAGTTACCATTTTTTTTAAATTTCTTATACATGTGCTTCAGTAAGACTTCAACTGACCCAAATGTCGAATAATATCTAAATAACACAATGAAATGACTGAAGAACTATTTCCTTTAACAGAAAATGATTTTCTTTACTTTCATAAAAAAGCCAAAATCATCTTATTGTTGAAAAATCATGCTATAATATGGTTAAATATATCTACTTGAATATGATGGAGATCAAGTTGAATTATACATACTAGAATATGTTAGAGATCAAATAACACCTCTATTTATTTATTTTCTTATTTAACAAGTATTTATTGAGTTCCTACACTTTATTCAATTATTGCTTGGGATTAATTACTGAATAAAACAAAGATCTCTTCTCCCTTCATGTCACATTCATAGAAATGAGCAAATTTATATGGGATAAATCTAATAAATTATATGCTGACATAAAGGTGGTACTCAGGCCATCACCTTGTCTTTGCTAGGAAAGTCCCTATGTAGAATAAATAGGAAGTTTCTAGGTATTGAAGACTAAGCAGAGATAATGGGAGGTGGTATAAAATTTCTTTCAGATGCATCAGAAGAGGAATTAAGTTGGTGCATCAAGAATTTCAGGACTTAAAGCGTTGACTGGATGGCTTAGTTGGTTGGAGCCTTGTCCCATACACCTAAAATAGGTTGTGAATTCTATCCCCAGTCAGGGCACACACTTAAGTTGTGGGTTCCATCCCTGTCTGGGCATATATGAGAGGCAACCATTGAATGTTTCTCTCTCACATGGACATCTGTCTCCCCCTTCCTTCTCCCTCCTCTTCCCAATTTTCCTTCTCTGTAAAGTCAATAAACATATATCCTCGGGTGAGGATTTAAAATTTTTTCAGGACTTTATGTTTTTATATTTATTTTTGTAGTGGTTACACTATTACAGTTGTCTCAATTTTTCCCCTTTGTCCCCTCCCCCCAGCCTACCTCCCACTTCCATAGTCATTGCCCACACCATTGTCCATGCCCATGCATCCTTCATATATTTTCCTTGATTAATCCCTTCACCATCTTTCAAACAGTCCTTGCCTCCCTCCTCCCCTCTTACCACAGTCAATGCATTCTAAGATTCCATGCCTCTGGTTCTATTTTGCTCATTAGTTTATTTTGTTCATTAGATTCCTCTTGTAAGTGAGATCATATGGTATTTTTCTTTCACCAACTGGCTTATTTCACTTGGCATAATTTTCTCCAGTTCCATCCATGTTGTTGCAAAAGGTAGGAATTCCTTTTTTCTTTCTGCTGCTTAGTATTCCATTGTGTAAGTGTACCATAGTTTATTAACCCACTCATCACTGCTGGGCACTTGGGCTGTTTCCAACACTTGGCTATTGTGAGTTGTGCTGCTGTGAACATTGGGGTGCATAATTCTTTTGAATTGATGTTGCAGGATTCTTAGGGTATAATCCCAGCAGTGGAATCACTGAAATCCCCAGGTATCTAGGCCTTTTTGACAGGATTTCCTGAATAGAAAAACTATCACTTTATGTGGCATAGACGTTTTTCACATGTGACCATCTGACCATTCTAGCAGGCGTGAGGGCAGCCATTTGTTCAGGTCCCCAGATCTAGAGGTTCCTCATCCTGCATGGCATGCTGACTACTAGCACATTCATTTGAGAGACGAAGGCAGACCAAAGAAGTGTGCCCTCACTCATGAATATTATATCCTTCCTAATGTTTGATAGTGCTGGGGTAGAACTAGAAATTTCTTTTCCACCATCCTCAAACCAGTCTTGTTAGGTCCTGTGCATAAGACATAGAGTTAGTCCATCCTCCAATTCCAATTTTTTTAAAGATTTTATTTATTTATTTTTAGAGAGGGGGGAGGGAGAGAGAAGGAGAGGGAGAGAAACATCAGTGTGTGGTTGCTTCTCACACGCTCGCTCCTGGGTACCTGGTCCACAACCCAGGCATGTGCCCCGACTGGGAAACAAACCAGCGACCCTTTGGTTCAAAGGCCCATGCTCAGTCCACTAAGCCACACCAGCCAGAGCCTCCAATTCCAATGTTTCAAAGATGTATATTATTTCTTCCCTTAACTAACTTTCCAATTTCTTTGTTCTATTTCCCTTTTACTGCTTTCTGGATCTGATCTACCCTTTTAGTCAGTATGCTCACACTGTAATTACTTTTCATGTTAGAAATCATCTATTTCTAAACCACATACTCACCCGTATTTTTTATGAGACTTGTGCTTGATTCGCCTTTGATATTCTTTAAATAATTGGATTCTGTTTAATTACAAATAACAATGTTTACAAAGAATATTCAAATGGGGTAATTATTATTTCTTGCACAATATTAAGGTCTTTAATATTAATAATAAATATTGGGTGAAACAGAGTGAGGAAGTCCCATAAACTCATGAACAAAACCATAGAAAAATAAATGACAAAATTTAATATAACTGTCACAAGAAACAAAGCTCACCAAATCATACTCTTTCTCCCATTATATTCTGATCTACCTTCATTATTTTCCAGCATCAAATGGGAGGTGATGCTGAAATGATTCTTCTCCTTTGAAGTTTTTGGGATAATGTACTTGTTTTGAATTTCAATTCGAAGGTAATCTTCACTATTCCCATTGAGTCAATCTTGCTGATCAGAAACATTTGGTGCAAACAGTAATCAAGCTTCAACATTATGCAAAACATTCCCTGTTTCTCAAGAATTTCACTGAATTATTTAAAACTCACGGGTGGAAACAAGCACCAGCTGTGGTGCGAAGGGGGTGGGGATGTTTAAATAGGCACGACGGATTGGCACGCTCAGTGAGTATAATTCACATAGCTGCACGCCCTTCTGGCTGAATTCCGGTAAAATCACAGTGAAACTTAACCGTGCAATACACATCATTTACCCAAAGAGGATTTTTTTGTACTCAATTTAAAAATGTTTTATCACAGTGTTTTGCCGTCTGTTTAAAACTTTCAAACAGTAGTACATAAGTCCAGTTCATTGGTGTGGGTTATGTATCGAAATGATGCTGACTGCATAATGCATTACTGGCTGAAGTGTACAGCCATGGCATAGGCCCAAATAGCACGAAAGCCAGAATCCCATCATTCCCTTCCCAAACGATTGTCACTTCATGGATAGCAGAACATGGTCATTTAGTCAATAAAGTTATAATAAAGAAAAAAACAAAACAAAAATAAAAAACTAAGAAACTATTCTACAGCTGGGCATTACTTTCAATTATACTGAAAACATAGTAGAAGTGACAGAGACCGTGCTGCCTTGGCACAGCTCTGTCACACAGCACTATGTGACAAAATTCCATAGGTCGAAATCAGCAGCTACTGTGATGTTTCTGCCTTTGACTCTACCCAAAGCCCGGAGTAGAAAGAAAAGGAGCAAGAGAAATGGGAATGCACAGTGACCTCATTGCTACAGTTATATTATTTTACTGACCTATGATCTAGAGAACCACCTGTCAATTATGCTTGAAACAGAGCAGTAATAACCTAACATTCTTGACTTTTCTTCCCCTAAGATCACTACATTCTCTCACTGAAAGCAGATACCATTTCTGTGATTCACATATTTCCCTGGAGCAAGGAGATAGTTAAATTCAATTCAATGTACAACTATCAAACTTCTATTATAAATGCTGGGAACTTTGGGATACCCAGAAGTATAAAAATGGTCCCCAAGCAAAAGGAATTTAAAATCTTATCAGTTAATATGTGTGATTTAGCAATCTGGACACCTGAAGCTATTAGGCTTTAAAGAATGTTTACATTGCTCGTGAATTTCAAGATAATAAATAAATATTTTAAAATTAAATTTCTGAAAAATATACATTGAAACAGATAATCTATCTTTTTCATTGATACATTAGAAAATTTATTCCTCTGTGAATAAGTATAAATCTGTCCAAAGAGGTGATACATTTTTCAGACCTCTTTGAGGCCATGAGAGGGGCCATGAGAGGAAAAAGAGTCCAACTTAGGATATTACTCAATTAATTCGAGGACATTGTTTTTCCTTTCCTGAGTATGGCTTTGCCAGATCAACTTCCTGCTTTGTGCCTTCTCTCCCTCAAGGGAGAAAAGAAAAATAAGAACTTGAGAGGAAGAGTGAAATAGGAAATCGTTTTTGGAAAGACAGTAGACACCTTGGACACCTTACATGGAAAACACGGCAGGAAGTTCTGGTAGCAAAGAGATCCCGGGACAG
>PVKM010015186.1:0-28185 GCA_004027735.1 Carollia perspicillata | reverse complement strand
CTTTATCAACCAGAGTAACTAACTACAAATGGCAACTCTCTCCTAATATGATATTTAAACACATTCTAGGAGAAACGATCAAGCAACTAACTAATCCTCTGGGGGCGGGGGGTGGGCAAATGGAACTCATAAAGATCAACTGGATATTTCTAATTGAAAACACCATGTGTAGTTGGAGATAACATATTCTCCAACCTAGATAAAGATTTTGTCTAAAAAAGTAGATGACTTCTCCCTCAGATTCCATCATTGATCATGACTATTGTTTAATAATCACTGCACGTCAGAAGCTTTATTTTAAAAAATGCTTTCTTGTCTCCCATGGTAGAAGAAGTCAAGCCCAGAGCACCCTCCCCAGCCTCTCTGGTGAATGAAGCAAGTCATTAAAGAGGAATTTGAATTGAGGAGCTTTTCACGGGATTTTCTGTCAAGACTTCTAAATAGACAGCCAATGAATGGGCCCCTACTCACAAACACAGCCTTGTTGCATGCGGGCTAAGCAAACAGACGCCATTGTGGGGACAGGTGGAAAAGAAATATGAATGGACAGTGCCGCTCGCTGCTGTGGGGAATCTCATTACCAACTGACTCTGTGCCTGCCCCTGTGTCTGGGACAGCAGCCACCCTCCCACAGAGGCTGTCTTTCCCCGTGTGCATCTTAAAGACGAACAACAATTAGAGGCATAATTTAAAATTCTTCAGAGTGTAAATGTTTCCCCATCCCCTTCTTCCCTTTATTTAAAACACCATTCCAGTTTAGGAGTGCAGCCCCTATACCTTTCTCATGGAATGGAAAAGGTGAAATGAAAGTATGGAGACTGTCTTATTGGGAAGGTATTGCCAGGCACTCCTTCAGTGACCTGCAGGACCTCAGTGCTAATGGACATGCCTGAGAGAATCCTGTGCCTAAAAGGACACACGCAAGACTCTATCCTTCTATATGAGTTGTGTGATCCTTACGACCTGCAGGACACCACCAGCAGTGTTTGGTTATCATTCCCAGGAAAAAGGCAAATAGGCAATAAGAACATCCCACAACGTTGACCTTCAATAAACAGTATTGATGGAGACCAGCCCTGGGAGGGAGAAGTAATGCTGTCGTCTTCGCCCTATTTCACCAAAGGCAGTTTGTGGACTTTATATAACTGCCAGATTACAGAAGAAATTTCCAAGGCCAAATCTCTGGGAAGTATTTTATTCTCTCTGCAGACATGCAGATACATTTGGGGAGCGTATAAATACCTGGGAAAAGCTGACAGACACCTGTTGTTTGTAACAACATGGCACTCACTTCTTGCTTACCGTTTGCTAAGCAACACAGGGCAACCAGTGTAAGATGACCTCACGTAGCAGAAGCCCCAGGATGCCACCAAGCCCTGTGCGCTGCTCTGGTAGTTATGACCAGCCTGTCTACCTGGTGAGTGAACCTGTAAGATGCCTACTCACACTGAAGACTGAATGGTACCCTTAGAAAAACAGAACTAAACAAAGCAGATCTTAAAGGAAGCAGAACCAGGTAGTACAAGCTTGGACCAATATTAAAATCATAGGTGGAAAGATATATTCTGAGAACATGACAGTTACTTGTGTTTATCTTCCAGTGTACCTTATCCCTGGCATTCAGGCTTCGGTTTTCTAAAGGAATAAAACCTGTTAAAAATAAATAAAACCTTATAAAGGTTGTTTCACAGAAGACACTGAGGTGAATGCAAAGAGTACAGGAAACCCACAGAAATCTCAGAGATACAACACCCTCAATTTATTGTACAAACCAGGCGTCTGTGGGGCTGAGCTGGGCTGGTGGGTGTCATGGACCCTTATGCACAAGAGAGCCTCATATACTTGGCTGTGGCTGAAGTGCAGTGGGAGAGAAAGGCAGCCTGCAGACAAGGGAAGCCTGCAGTGACAATGGCACCAGTGGGGGTGACATTCCTAGAAGCCACATGGGCTGCACAGTTCAGTGGATTGGAATGGAGATCGATGTCCATTCAGGGCGCGGGAGGACTTATTCAGCAAAGGAACCAACAAGGCTCATTCACAAAGAAGGCCGGAAGGGGCAAAGGAGACAACGGATGCTCTATGTTGTCTGACAGATTTATTTTTGAGCACACAGGAGATACTTCCTGGGTATTTTCAGAAATACCTAGCTGGGCTGCTTCCGAGTCCTGGCTTTTGTAAATAATGCTGCAGTGAACATAGGGATGCATATGTTCTTTCGAATCAGTGTTTCAGGGTCCTTCAGCCATATTCCCAGAAGAGGAATCTCTGGGTCATAAAGTTCCATTTTTCATTCTTTGAGGTAGCCCCATATCATAGAATTGTACACCTGAAACCTATTTAATTTTATTCACCAATGTCATCCCATTAAATTCAATTTAAAAATTCTAAAAAGAAATACCTAGCTGGTATTTCAGAGAATGACAATCAGAGAAACATGGCTTACACACAGAATACATCCCCTTTACATCCGTCACTCACGAGACAAACCTCACATGCATATGGCGAACTTCTTCCCACACCCCTATGGTCAAACCTGAACTGAGGTGTGGTACAAGATGACAGGGTTTCTGTGGCAACCACATTGAAACAGGCAGAAATGATGAATAAAGACCAATTTGTTAATGCCCCATTATGATTTTCCAGAGCAGTTATTTTTTTTTTAAATCCTACATACTTTAAAGCCCCACTCTAGTCAGAGCTTCCTTATTTCAGCACATGAATAAACGTAGGAAAACCCAGGCTGAGCAAACCCATCTTTGTCTGTTTTTGATCATCCTCCCCAGATTTTCCTTGCCATGTCAGCTCTCTTCTCCTATTTTCAACTGGGCTTTGATGGATTGATTTCTTACCTGCCCTTAAACCTTACTCACTGCTTTGTGTCTACAGCATCTTTCACCCCCTCCTTCTCAATGAGTTCCCTCTCTAATTTCTTCCAAATAGGGAGGCTTTAGGATTTTAGATGACCAAGGTCTTAATTTGAAACACTGGTATAAGCAAAAAGTCTATAGCACCCTTGAGCTGCGTTGGAGAGGCACGGTGTCTAAACTAAAGGAGATCATGCAGCTCCACTCTACACTGGCCAGACTACACCTGACCTTGAATATTGTGTTCAGGTCACATCACATGTTAAAGAGACAACAACTGGATAATAAGAAGAATTAGAGCCATTAATTACATCACTTATGTCTGGCTCAGTGTGAACATGAGACATATTTAATAAAGGTCTCAGACTCCCCACTTTTCTCTTTCTGCTTAGAAGTTGTGTGAGTGAGGCTGGATTTAGGAGCCAGACTGTCTGGGTTAAATCTCACCTACACCACTGATTTGTTATAGAATCTAGACCCAGCTTCTTAAATTCTAAACAAGCTCTTTGGCTCAGTTACTCAACCATCAAACAAGGAAATTATAGCACACATCTCCTAGGGTTAATGTGAAGATTAAATGAATTGAACTCATTTCATCGCTTAAAGGAACACATGCTGGACCTTAAAAAGTAACCAATAAATACTAGTCATTATTATGGAATGTTTATCTGGTCTTCATGGACAAATTCTAACTTTATACTAAAACATTCATAGCAACCATTTAGAAAGAAGAGTGGGAAGTAGAAAGCAATGACTGTCAAAAACAATGAACATTGCATGGATGCTTTTATATGGTGACACGGACCTAAAACGTTCTCCTAAATTATTTAAGGTACAGATAAGAGGTGAACCATAACTCTGTATACTACTTAATCAATTTTGCATCTGTCTTGCCCTGTAAAACATGTAGCAGGCAGGTTCTAATTTATGTTTGACTTTGGAGATAGGTTGTAGATAAATTTTAAATGGCAATATAACACTGTAACAGACTCCTGGAGCACTATCTCTAACAGTGGCCAAGTAACAAGGCATCTGATTCACGTTCAGCCTCTCGGTATGAACACAAGGGAGCTCAGTCCTGAACTTTCTTTGAGAAACCCATGCTTAAACTAACTCAGAACCAGCAACTTTCTCCAGTTCAACTTGTGGATCCGATTATGACCTCAGTCAGCACAGCTCTGCCATGTCTTAGGACTCCATTTCTTATATTCAGTTTGGATGGTGATTCAGAAGGCTCATGGAATCACAATCAATACAGGAATCAGTTCTCAGTGTGGTGCTGATGGGGCCAAGTGTTGCGGGCTAATTTTATATTTTACATTTTTTAAATACATCACACTTCTTGCCTAAACCAAAAGAAAGAAG
Source organism: Carollia perspicillata (assembly GCA_004027735.1). Taxonomy (NCBI): domain Eukaryota; kingdom Metazoa; phylum Chordata; class Mammalia; order Chiroptera; family Phyllostomidae; genus Carollia; species Carollia perspicillata. Next base: position 23,956 of record PVKM010015186.1, on the reverse strand, counting down.
TGCTACTCAGTCTTCTCCATCATTTTATTGAAACAAATGAGGACAGATTAAAAAGGGAGAAAAAGCCAAAACACTGTTTTATGATCTTTTGGTAGTAAATGTAAGTGGTGTAGTCAGATCACACAAACTTTTTTATAAAGATAAATCTCCCTTTTTTACTGTATTTTTCAATTAGGGCATAAAATATATGTTCCATTTTATTTTTAAACATTATTAATACCTCATGCATAAAGTCAGACATTTTGTGGTGACTTAGCCAGGAAATATGTTTTGGCATTTAAGAGTTAAATCATCTGTCCAAACTCACATAAATTCTTAGTAGGGGCAGTGATCCAATTCTTTCTCATTATTTTACCAACTAGAATAAATCATTTACTAAATGATGTAAAATTGTATTGGCTAACAGAGAACATAGAAGGCAGGCTATCAGAGTTACTTTAATGGGCTTCTCAGCTTTCTCTGTCCTCTGTTACCTGTCATAGACTTGTTACCTGTCCTTTACACTCCTCTGCTTTGTGACAGTCAATGGAGGTAGGGGTTTCCATGTCTTAATTATGACATATCCGTGGATATTATCACACGTCATCTTTATTATCGCAGGCAGATAAAGGAGGTCTGTCCGGAAATAATCCATCCTTGTTAATATAACGAGAACCGTTTGCACCACATCAGTGTAACCTGGCAGCCAAGGAGAGTGGACTGGAATGCGCATGCATGAACAATGACCACTTCACAGTACTAGTCAGTGGGGGCGGTAGATGTCATTGAGTGAGCATGTGTGTTGTGTGACCACTGCATTCAAAATGACTGAGCAAGTAGAGCAACAAATCTGCACCAAATTTTGTGCATTGAACATTTGTCCATGGAAACCATTGAGTTGATTTAGAAGGCCACAGCTATGGGCAACTGGAGATTGGCAGCTTCATTAATAATGCACCCACTCATGCATCACATCTTGTGTGTTTTTTTGGCAAAACATCAAATCACCCAGTGGACTCCGCTATCCTATAGCCCAGATTTGTCACCTTGTAACTTTTTGCTTTTTCCAAAACTAAAATCACCTTTGAAAGGGAAGGTATTTCAGACCACCAATGAGACTGACAGTGCAGTTGATGGTGATTCCAACACAGGATTTTGCAGTGTTTTGAGCAGGAGACACATACTAGGAGAACTGTGTCAGGTCACAAGGTACCTACTTGGAAGAGGACTGAGATGTCATTGCCCTATGTACAATGTTTCTTGTATCAATAAATGTCTCTTTTTCATAGCACATGGCTGGACACTTTCTGAACAGACCTCCTATTTTGGAATTAAGAGACAGCTATCTCTTAAAGGTGGAACTCAAAGATTAACAGGCACACTCTGTAAGTTAACTGAAGGTTAAACACTAGTTAACAAGTGAATCCTCATGCCGCTCTATCGATACAGAAGTTCTGGTGCTGGATGCCAAACACAAAATAAAACAGAACAAACAAGAAAAACAAGATCTACCCTAAATCTGTGTATTTATCTTTCTTGGATTTTTTATATTTCTCATATCCTCTGCCTAAGTGTTCAGATGCTACGATCTCTTATGTGGTTCAGTGTCTATCTAAGCCCTTTAAAACTCCACCATGCACCCTGTTGGGGAGCTCACTTTCACTTCTGAAACTTCAAAAATACCTTTCCATGAAAAATTCTAAGAATAAAAAGCGCTGAATCAATTGTATGGGCTCTGCCAATGCAACAGTTTTATATCGGTGCAGCAAGCAGTGCAGTGGTATGCAATATATAACCGTTGAGAGTAATACTTGGAAATTCAAATTATGGAGCAACCTGTCTTCAAATCATGGATGTGCCACTTAGTGTGTTCATAGATTTGAGCTGATATAACGGAATACTATAGACTACGTGGCTTCTGACCAACAGAAATTGACTTCTCACACATGTGGATGGATGCTGGGAAATCTAAGCTCAGGTAACCAGTAGGTTTAGTGTCTGGTGAGAACCCACTTGCTGGTTGATAGATGACCATCCTTCCACCATTTCCTTATAAGGTGGGAGGTGGAAGGGAGTTCTCTGGGGTCTCCATTTTAAGGACACTAATCCCATTCATGACGGCTCCACCCTGGTGGCCAAAGTGCCACACAGAAGTCTCACTTCCTAAAACCATCACAATGGGGATTGTTTCAACACACGAATCTGGGGGAAATACAAATGTTAAGTCTGTAGTAGTGATCTTGAGAAATCTGCATAACATCTCTGTGTCCCTATGTCTCTCTGCGAAGGCTTTCTGAGTTAAATACCCATGAATGGATGAGACCTGTTCCTGGCATAATGAACCTTTGTGCAATAAATGTTACCCATAAGTATTACATCCAGATAGGTTTTCTGTATTGTACTACTGTCCCCCTCAGAATCACAAGGAAGCAACAGAGGCATCTACCACTGGAAACATAAACTAGAATGGGACATTGCCCTGTGACTGCACAGTCACCCTGGGCCCTGGTTCTCCCAAATTTGGTAGGGGAAGCAGTTTCACAAGTCACAAGAAAGGGAAATACTTGGTTTCCTTAGATACAGTGGCCTGGAATCCCACCTTAATATTTCTCAAAGAAAAGGGTTGCCTTTGGGTAAGATTTATTTTTTACAGTATGTATAAAACACCTCCATGGATTCAAGCTCATGTCATACACCGCAAGTTGTCTGGCCTTCCTCATGCCAAGCCCATTTTGGAGCCATTTTGTAATGTTCCTGAACCAATACACCATGATAAAGGCAGTAATTAGCTTTACCTATCATTCTAAGCTTATAGAGCTTTAGCAGTAAAGCAAGTGAATACCTTGGGGGTTCTTGATAAATATATGTCAGGGATCACAAATAGGTAGACCTGTTGCTCATCTAATTGGCAGGAGGCCAATTCTGGGCCTGATCAAAGTTAGACTTTCTATCATGCATTCCGGAGCGTGGGAGTTTTCCATCGTCCTCTGTTGCCGTCCTCACACATCCATGTTGCTTCTTCCCATGGCTGAAAGGGGCACAAGGTGAGCCAGCAACACCCAGAAAATAAGTGTTTTCAGTGTGTTAGTTTGAATTAATGAAGAAAATCATTACAAAAGGCTTCCCACTAGATGTCTTCTACTGTTACTTTCTGCAGAATCGGATCCTGACACTGGCAAGGGAATTAAACAACAATATTTGGTTTAACTCTGTGGCGGGAAGTGGGCACAGTGGAGGATGAACACGTGAACCAAATCAGGACACAGTTAGCAAGAAAACCAGAGTTCATGTTGAATAGTGTTGGGTATGTTTGATCTACCACTGCTAATGCAGCGCTTACTCAGCCATTCAGTGATCATGCCTAGGACACAATGAAGTATAAAGCATTTTTAAGAAGATTTACTTGGTCCCATTAATAGTACTGCTAATTTTATTACTACTATTAATAGATGAACTTCAGAACTCTAATGCAGCTAAAGAATACAAGTAATCTGGTTTAGAAAATGGTTATTTGTAATTCATTCTGTAATCCAAACAGTTCTTACCATGTATCTAAAAATTCGATTCATTGTTCAGTGGTCTGAAAATATGAGAAGATTCTCCCACCCCTAAATAGCCACCCTTATTTTTTTTCTCTTACAATGCTATCATTAGCAAGAAATCATCACATTATTCATTCATGTCTTTATATAAAGAATTTTCTCTTCTTAATCATTGTTTACCTATATGGTTATTTTTAAGGAGATTGGCCTATGGAGACTCATACCTCCATAGATATTGTTTTCTTTTTGGAAGCCAAAGACCCTTGGTAATTGGTTGAGGGTGGGGAGCAGGAAATGGAGAAGTGTTTAAAACATGCAATAAAAAGGAAATTAATGCTCAACTTATCCTGTTGACGTTAAATCGAGACTTCTAAACCTCCCTTGAATGACCGAAGTTTAGTTTCATGGCATATAGTAAATATACAATTAAATTTAGACAGTTAAATATCAGTAAAATAATTATAATATAGTTATTGAATACATAATATGTTCTAGGCACAGTATTAGATGTTTTCTATATCTGTCACTATATCAATCAAGAGAGGAAAAGGGTTATACATAGAAAGTTTATAATCACCCCTCTGGGTTGAGATTATGTCAGTTTTGCAGAAGATTAATTATATCATATGATGTTCTTTGATACTGTTAAAGAGACTCAAGACTTCAATTAAGCTTGAGCGACTCTTGAGCTATTTGTATAAAAACAATAATTTTTAAAAAGAGCCCAGATGTAGCATAAGGCTAGCTGAATTTTAATTTTCCTGGAAAATTCATCTGCAAACATTTTTTAAATTCCTTAGTGTAGTGGTCACCTGTGTCAGCAGTTTGCCAAAATGTAAATGATCTTGGGCAAGTCATTTAACCAATTAACCAGTTGAAGTTTCACCTAAAATGTTTTATCATCTACAAAATAGGGCCGATTTTAGTTGATCTACATACTTTATCAAATTTGTGGAAAGTGAAATGAGAATTAACAATAGGAGAAAAATAACCCTGGAAGCCGAATGGTCCTGGTGGCTCTAGTTCCGTGGTGAGAGCACCGTGCATGGGGATTACTGGCAATCGCGGGCCACCTGCACCTGTTATTTTTATGTCTAATAGAGAGAGAGCAAGATTTACATTAGGTAGTCAGTCTCCAAGGTGGCCCCCAGTAATCCTCATCTCCCAGGTTATAGCATTAAGTAGATCACTCCCATACTAAATAGGGTTGACCAGTATAACCAATAGAATATTGCAAAAGTAATGTGGGTGATTTCAGAATTTGGGTCATAGAAAACATTGCAGCTTCTGTTTTGCTTGGTTGAACTGCTTCCTTTGAGGGAAGCCAGTGTCCACATTATGAGGACACTTAAGCAGCCCTATGGAATAACTTTTGAGGGGAGAAACTGAGGGATCCTGCCAACTACCACCACCAACTTGGCAGCCATGTGGGTAGGTCACCTTAGAAGTAAATCCTCTAACCCTAGTCAAGACTTCAGATGGACGCAACCCTAGCCGACTTTTGGACTGCATGTTCATGAGGGACTCTCAGCCAGAACGACACATCTCAGAGGCCCTTAACTCATCACCCACAGACACTGAGAGGTAATGAATGTTTATTGTTGCTGCAAACCATTACATTTTAAGTTCATCTATTAAACAGAAACAGATAACTGACATGGGCCAGCAAACCTGCCTGTAGAGAGTTACTGTGAAATTTAGGACAAAAAGTCTCTATATACATTTATAGAGAGTAAGAGCTCAATTAATAAGTATTTTATGGAGTTGGACCTTCACTGCAAACTATACCACTAAGAATAACATTTATTTTAATATATAGGGTGGGGGAAAGTAGGTTTACAATCGTAAGTACACACAGCCAAGAGTATATTCCCCATACTAACAACTGCAAACCTACTTTTACCCCATGCTATATTTTCTAATGGCTACCCAAAAAATCATTTATTTCTTTTATTTTAAATAATGCGCTGGGATTTCTCTACAGAATCTCTTTACATTTCAGAGCCCAGGATGTTTAGGGGCAATAGACCTTATGTCAAGCTTCAAGGGAGTGTTCCTGGCAGAAGTGATCACCTCAGGAGTGTACAAGTGACCTAAGACAGGCCGGTCTTGCTTGGAATGTTGGCAATGCTGTGGTCTTTCTCTATAACTGAATGCAGAAACCTCTATCATATACTGTGGCTAACAGAAATTCTTCATTTATGAGGACAGACAGTTATAAGACAAAGAAAGATTTTTGGATGGCAGAGAAAATAGGCAAAAAGAAATCCTGGGGCTTGGGTGACTGAATCAGTTAGACACAAAGCCTATACTACCTTAGGGCTTTCCAATTATGAGAGGTAGGGCATTCCTTTTTATTCTCTAATGCAACTGTAACTGCTTCAAATATTTTGTTAAAAGGCAGTATCTTAGGATACTTTGTGCAATTTCTATCTTTTGATTACCTCTATTTTGATATACTATCTACAAGAATCAAAAAGAGTTTATTTTAAAGATTGCAAGTCTTATTTCTTGGAACTTCAGTTGTATTGGATTGTGAATTACAGATTTAAACACTGCTTTATTCCTTATACTTAGAGTTATGGTTTTCTACTGCCTTTCCTTCTCATCGTAATTATACTTTGCTAAATCTCCATCACTATATTTCTGCCATTATTCAACAAGAAAAGCTATTGCTACTCATAAAAGAAAGCAGACAGTTGCTTTAATCCTTAAAACGCAGCAGCCACTGTATATTAGAATTTGCCACCACTCTTTTTTGTTTCCATTCATGTACTTGAAGTCAGATTCTGGAACGTGTCCTTGTCAGTATAAAATAAAATCACAAGGCTGGTTCCAGGAGAACTGGCAAGGAATTAGTCTGGATGTGCAGTCAGAAATCACTGACTCCTGTCTCGTGACCTTGTGGGAAGCCAGTTCTCCCAGACACTCGAACTCATTAACTTCAGAACTGGGATTCTGCAAAGGAGCCAACAGTTCCCTTTTCTGCACACAGATATCTTGATCTCAGAAGTCTGCTAACCGCCCCCTGGTAGCTTATCACAGGGGAAAGAACATAGGTTTTTGTACCAAACTCCTAGATCTACTTCAAATTAGTCTAGATCAGGTGAACCTGAGTTCACTCCAGTTTCCTTGCTGAATAGCTGTTGGACTTGGGACAAGTCATTTAACTTTACTAGGCTACTGCTTTCTCATCTTCAAGATGAGGAGCAATATTACCTATTTCAAGTGGCTAGTCAAAATTAAAATAAGATTATGTATGTTAACTAGTATGTCAAGTCTTGCAAATAGTCTATGGTAGTTTTTTCCTTCTTTTTTTTATAATCATAATATATTCCTAAGGATAGCTTTTCAAATAAGCTTATTGGAAAAAAAAAACAATGCAACCGATATGGAAATGGTTTAAGAAGAAATGTAAAATATCACACTACTTCTGCCTACCCCATATTCACCTACCAACCCTCCATTCACACTCCGTATCAGTGGTTTTGTGCACATTCTTTCAAAACTTCTCCTACACTTGCAATAGTGCATCACCATTCTGCAAATATTGTTAAGGACCCATCAGTTGTCAAGCATAGAGCCTAGAAGGGGATAGTAAGGTGAAGCAACACAATAGGCAAAACACAATAGATAAAAATTTAAGAAGAAGTTACTTTGCTAAATTTTAAGTGGCTAGAATTCTCATAAATTGTAAATTGATACAGTCTTGCTGGAGGGCAAATTAGACCTTCACCTATCTCGAAAGCCTTTAACAAAATGTTAGTATTTCAGAATGGTTAATATATTTCTAGGAATTTATCTCAAACAACTAATTAAATATGTATTTAAAGATTTTGCTATAAGGACGTGGGGCATAGAATTGTGCATAGCATCATACCAATAGGGGAAAAGGTGTATGTTTAATAATCAGGGATTAATTCAATGAAGAGTAGGACCTGTACTCCATAGAATGCAATGCAAACATTAAAGCAGTGCTATAAAAGTAATGCATTTAGCAACATGAAAAGAGGCCCATTTTATAGTGTTGTAAAAACCAAGTAATGAAGCAATGTATAAAGCTTAATCTCATTGTGGATATTTACCAATGAAAGATGATCACTAATAAAGGGTATTTAGTAATGAAAAGTATAAACTAATGTGCTAACCATAGATATATTTAGGTATAGGTGTGATGTAAAGTTTTTCTCTTCTTGGTTTATCTGTATTTCTGGGGTTGTTTTTTCTAGAAACAATAAAGTTTAGCTTTTATGTCATACCACATATCTCCTTAGCCTCACTAGCTCTTGCAAATGACTCACAGTTAGAAATTCAACAAATTCTGTTGCCTTGGACTTAATTAGTGGTGATTTCAGTATTCTCTCAAGATCCCACTTCACAAGTGTTCCCTTTTCTTATGGAGATTTGGGTGGGGATTTTCAAATATAACCAGAGCTGCTATTTGTAGCACTTTGTCCCTTTACACTGCTGTCTGCTTCTCTCACCACCCCTCAACTCTATCACCCACTTTTGCTGGGAGGCCAGTATGTTGCTACTTGAACTGCTGGTAACCTTCTCTCTCAGAAGCAAATATCTGATACATTTCTTCCTTCAGCCCTTTGTTCCTTTGTTCCTTTGGAGGTGTTTCTCATTGTTTATAAGTTTGTGAATGTGTATGGTGTGTGTGTGTATTTCTCTAACCTCTCCTATCCAGAGAATAGAAATTCCAGAAGGAGCTTGTGAGATTAGTCAGTTTAAGAATTGTCACACACAAAGTAACAGTACCTCATGGATATTAAACACTGAATCCATTGCCAATCCTTTCATATTTTACCTGAATTCTTCTTTCAGAGCACTGATATTTTACAAATCAGATCCCTTTAAGGATCTGGATGTAACCAAACCCCAATTTAAGATCAAGTTCATACACCTTCCCACAGATACCTAGAGTCACAGTAAGTGAGAAGATGTGCTTTTGGGCACCTGTTTTAGATGTCAGGTGCCTTTGACAGTCTTGAAGCTGATTGGCTAGGAGCACATAAGGGACTTCTGTAAGTACAAAATGTCACGTAACACCAAATGACTTTATTTATGAACCAGGCTAATTATTGCCACTGGATAAGGAACAAACTTTAACTAAGTTGTGTCACCAGAACATTTATAACAAGAAGACATAAAATGCTATTTAATAAAATAACACTGGATTTCAAAGAAATCAAATTTCTAGTTTTAAATCTGCTATGCAGTAACTTTTGACAAATCAACTCGCACTTGTGTTTACTTCCATATCTGTCAAATTAGACACATATGTAGTTAGAATTTAAGGAGCCTTGTCAGTTGAAAGAAACATTTCTTCCCAGAATGAGACAATCACATTTCACTGGCATGGTCCATATTTTACCACAAACCAAACGAATTCAAATACGCCCTAACAATCTCAGTGTCAACTAAATTTTGACTCGGAACTTTAATTTTTCAAGATTTATAAGTATATAAAAAGTTTGTGATTTTCACGATAGTATTAAATATTTTTATTTATCGTATCTACTATAGAAATAAATTGAAAATACAAATAAAATCCAATTTATATTGTTATTTTGGGCTTTTTCCTAGAAAATGTGTGTGTGTGTATGTGTGTGTATCGCTAAACTTTCAATAGTGGCTTTGTTTTAAATAGAGGTGTTTCATATGCAAGCTTCCTGAAACTTTAGGTTTACAACGGACTCTAATTACTATTTAGGGAATGGTAATCCACATATTAAAAACATAGAAGAAAGCCAGGCTTCAATAAGGAAACAAGTCTTAAGGAAAATGGTTCGGCAGCTCACAGTCAAAAGGTCCAAGTCTTTTCAAGGCTTTCAATGGAATGGTGATTTCTGTTTCTGTCTAATTAGATGAGCTCTACCCATACATTTGCTGTAACATTGGGTCCGGTTAACTTTTATTGTGTAAAACTGACTCCTTCCCAAGCCTTTTTCACCTTCACATCTCTTTTTAGTAACTACTAATTTCTATGGCTGTATAACAAATCAAGACAAATTTAATGTCTTAAAACGATTCTCATTTACTACCCTTCATTTTCCCTAGGTCAGAAGTCCAGCATGGGTGGCCAAACTTGGTTTTCTGCTCAGAATCTCACACTGAAAATGTCGCCTGACTGTGTTTAAATCGGAGGCTTTAGAGAGTAATAAAAAAAGTCACTTCCAAACACATTCAGGTTATTGGCAAAATTCACTTCTTTGTAGGAATGAGGTCCTCTCTTCCTGGTAGCTAAGCAACGGCCATCTCCTAGGGGCTGCACACAGTTCCTTGCTGTGGGGCTTCTCTCAGGCCCTTGCACAACATCACAACCAACATGAGCCCTCACAGAGGATCTTCCTCACACTTTGAAACTCTGCCTTCCCCTTCTGCAATTAGCCAGAGAAAATGCTCTGCTTTAAAAGGGCTCCTATAATTGGGTAGACCCACTCTGATAATCTTCGTATTTTAAGTCAACTAATTAGTAACCTTAATTACATCTGCAAAATCCCTGTTGTCACATTTAACAATACAGTTTCAGAGGAACAACAGGGGCAATGGAGCCTGCTCACGGTCTCTAGGATTAGGGTGGAGAATCTTGAGGAATTAGCTAAGAATTCTGCCTGTACGGTAAGAAAAGAATTTTATTTTATTGAAAATAATCCTTCCAATTTTAAGCCATTCTAAGGCACATGGTAACTTTTTTTGAGAATGATTGTCCCACATGATAGGTCTATGGGAAACTTTAGTTCTAGAACTAGTGTAAGATACATTTATTCAAGGACCAAAAAATAGTTTCTCAAGGTCAAAGGAACTGTAGAAATTATCTAATTCTATCCCTTTACCAATCCAGAATCTATGAATTCCCTCCGACATATCGCAGTAAAACCACTAACAGCTCTTAATGATTTACCAGGTGCCAGGCACCATTCGCAATGTTGCCCTTGATTTTGCCCATAGACTACTCACAATGATACTGAGGTAATAATACCCCTGTTATCATCAATACCATTTTCCCTGTGGATCGAGCTAGGCACAGAAGGGTTAAATAATTTGCCCAAGATCACACAGTGTTCCTCTATTAAAAAAATCTCTGCATCATCTCTTATTTGTGTTGACCCATTGCTTCTTGTAACCTGAACACCACCCTTCTGTCAACACAGCCTGAGGCTGTGTCAGCACGGACGACAATCACATCGCCACGTTGCTCTCGGTCACCCGGCGGAGAGGTCTACAAACCGTGATGACGAGCAGACTGCTGTTCTCCCACCTTTCCCAAGGAGCTGCCGTGAGATAAAATAAACCTATACAAGGGTCATGACCTAAAGAATACAGGAGGGGTATGGGAGAACCCTGACAGGAAAACACCGTAGGGTGCCACACGGCACCTGCCAGAGTGCACTGTGCTCACCACCAAATAAAGGGGACAATCACACTTTTACTGGGAATGCCCAGTCATCTCTTCCAAACCTGAAATATATTATAATGTCCACTTACAGGAAAATGTTGTGCCGCACGTTACGCATCTGTGCCTTGTTCAAGCTGCCAGCAATATACCTAACTGAAATTTAAAAACTCAATGAGCTTTTCTTACAGCCCTGCTTACGCTGCTGTGACTGAAGCACTCCCACCCTACATCTGGGAGGGTTACTATGTCTGGAGCTTCGTGAATGATTAAAAAAAAAAAAAAAAAGATGTGAAAGGAAGTTTGGCTTTCTGATGAACATATAGAAATAAACATTTTAGAATCTATATTTAAAGGCACATTTTAAAGCAAGTGTTCTATTTTTAAATTATATTTTGTATGAGGGGACCACTTTATTGTTTATTTTAAAGCTCTGAACCAGCCACAATGTAAACAGCAAACCAAACACGGACTTTAGTTTGATAGATATCAAAGCACTTAAGAAATATCTATAAACATTAAAATTGAGTTTCTTAAAATGTGGCCTACGGATCGCTTTTACCAGAATTACCTGGAGAGTTTGTTTAAAATGCAGAAAACAAGACGCCACTTTCAAATTTCAATTCCCCAGGGAAGATGTCTTTATGCTAATGTTAGACTATTTTAGGAGGAAAGTGATCTGAAACCACAGTAAAACCATGTTCAGAGACACGAGCATCAGAAGGATGATCATACTTCGGAGAATTTCTGTAAGAATTAAACCCCACTCTATCTATGAAGCACTTACAACAACACCATGCAGACTCCATCAGTGCTGAGTCTGTCTTCTCTGGTTCTCCCAGAAAATAAGGGCGGGTGTTCTGCCCCATGACCCTAAGTGTTCTGGAAATCGAATGTCGATGACATGATGAGATGCGGTGAGCAGATGTTTCATCAGGGATGTGGGGTAAGTAAAGTCTGAAGACTCAATTCAGAGGGAAGCGAGCTTTTTATGCATGTCCATCCATCCCCTCTTTCTCAATTTCTTCTTCTTCTCGCTATGCTTTTTTCCTAGAAATGTGTTTTAGTAATATCTTGGAATTTTGTACCTGTATCATAAATTTAACCCAGAAGTTTGATTTCTCTATTTGAGAAGTGCATGCAAAGTGCATAATTTGAAAGACTTTGCCAAGACTGACTTTGGAGTTCGGGTGGAATTGTTTATGTTGATGTCTTACTTCTGAGTGAAAACCGTATAAAAATATGTATAACACAACGTGTTATGTAAGTAAAGCCAAGATTGTGTCATGCCTGGTTATAAAATTTGAAAACCATTCTGTATACTATGTCCAAATACTTCTCAAAAGAAATAATTTTTGCCTAAGAAGATTGTTTTACATTCCCTTTAAAAACAATGGGAAAACAGCCCTGGCTGGTGTGGCTCAGTGGATTGAGCACCAGCCTGCAAACCAAAGGGTCGCTGGCTTGATTCCCAGTCAGGGCACACGCCTGGGTTGCAGACCAGGTCCCCACTGGGGGTGTTGTGTGAGGATGTTTCTCTCCCTCCCTTCCCCTCTCTTTAAAAATAAATAAATAAAATCTTTAAAAAATAAAACCAATGGGAAAACATGAGGGAAGAAATGGGGGAAAACAAAACAATATGCTTCATGTAAAACATTAGTGACATTTGTGAATGGATTCTTTACAGAACATTCTATTCCCTGTTTCACTGAAAACTCACTTGTGATAAATTACACTTCTTGCCATGTCTATAGCTACCTTCACTAGAAGTTGCTAAAGAATTCTGATGTCTATGTCTAAAGTAAATAGCTTTAGGATTTTATTTAATTTACAGTATTTATTGAAGAATTACTATGTTCTAGACATTGTAAAGTTATTAATTTACTCTCCTATATAATAGAGGTAATAACAGTGTCCTTCCAAGTTAGGTTTTACTTATAGGATTCTTTTTTTTAAGATTTTATTTATTTTTAGAAAGAAGGGAAGGGAAGGAGAGAGAGAGAAAGGGAGAAAAAACATCAATGAGTGGTTGCCTCTCATACACCCCTACTGGGGACCTGACCCACAACCCAGGCATGTGCCCTGACTGGGAATTAAACCAATGACCCTTTGGTTTGCAGGCCAGCACTCAATCCACTGAGCCACACCAGCCAGGGCTACTTATGGGATTCCTTATGGTTTGTGTGTATGCATGTAGGTAACTGTAAAGGTATATCTATTAAAGAGATGTTGCACTGTCTCCCCAAGGGGATGCACAGGGGATCACCTCTCTTGGTCTCCTTTGCAAAAAAGAAAGAGTTAGCCTGTGTTATGATTGTTTATTGAGGGGTTCAGACAACTAAAAGTCTGTATGAAAAATTTCAATATATGAATTTTCTCAGAAGCACTTGCATGATTTTACTTAGAATTGTTTAAAGCTTTGTGACACATAAAAAATAAGAATGAGTTATGTGCCCTGGCTGATGTGGCTCAGTTGGTGGAGTGTCATTGTGTACACTGAAAGGTTGCGGGTTTGATTCCTGGTCAGGGCACATACCCAGGTTGCAGGCTCGATCTCCAGTTGGGGTGCACACAAGAAGGCAACCAATCAATGTTCCCTTCTCACATCACAGTTTCTCTCTCTGTCTCTCTCCTTTCCTCTCTTTCTAAAAGCAATAAAAAATGGCCTCAGTTGAGGATTGAAAAAAAGAATGAAAAAGAATGAGTGATGGAGGTCAAATGTAGCAGTGATAGTTTTCTTTTTTTGGCCACAGTATACAGTAAGATACAGATTTTACATCATGGCCTAAGATATGATTGCACATGTACACACGCACGCAACTGAAATAGAAGTTTCAGAAAATGATCTAACCCTTTCAAGTTGTAATGCATTCTGATAAATTACCATTCTAAATATTAAGCGAAAAAGACTAGTTCTATCCTGAACAGTTCTGTATCTCAATAAGTATAACTCCTGGTACTCTATCACAATTCAAACAACTCTGGTAGGCATTAAAGGAATCTCACATACATCGCGGCATTCCTGACACCACAATGTTCTCGCGGATTACGCTGTCGATCATCATAGGCAGCAAGGGCAAGGAACCCATTTCCTTCAGTGGCCTTGTCGATGAGCAGATCCCAGGAACTATTTATGAGCTTCAGAGGCCACATAATGGCTGAGATACAGAAGACTGAGAATTTCATTGGGTCAAATGCCACAGGCCTTATTAAATCCCATTCTTTTTCCTCATAGGTTAACATATTCTGGAGAGAAGACAACCTGCATTCTTCACAGTCTGGGTATCATAATAAATTTTTTAATTAAGAAAAGTTAAGGCTAATCCACTTTGATTTTTCAATTACAATGTCATTGGTGTTCTGCTCTCTATTAGAGCATAAGTTACCTTAGCCTTGGAGGAGCAGCTGGAAGCTTCCCAATGGGACAGCCACAGCCCAGAGGCCAAATGATGAAACACGAATTTCTACCTCTTTTTGATATATTAGTGTCACAATACATGTTATTTTGTTTATTTGTTTCATTACCATTGGTTATTCTTTTCATCCACAAATTAAATTTGGCAGAAATCCAAGTGTACAAATAAACCTTTCAAATATAGGAAATATAAATGTTTAACAATAAATTGGCTTCTATTTCTCCAAACTACTTACTATATATCAGGGCCTAAGCTAAGTGTTCTATGTGTATAAAAATTCATTCAGTGGGAGTATTAGTATTCATAAGGTCTCATTTTTCATGTTTCATCATTTGTGGGTCATGGGTCCTGACCTCTGGCAGGTGGTTCTCTGTGAGTACTTTTGGGGGCCCCTAGGGGTGTCTCCTGTGTAAACAGAGGTGAATTGATTCCTGCTGGTACCACCTCTGCTGTGCCTGGTGCCATACCTCTCCCTCAGGTTACCTGGGTCCTTCTTGCACCTCCAGATATTACAATTCCTATAGGCAGGCACCAGGGTGGCCCTTATCCTTGAAAGAATAGCAGGAGTCACTTCAGTCCCTTCATGCCAGAGGGAGTTCTTCCCTCCCCACGTGTCCCAAAGCAGTGCTCTTTGTGCCCCACTGTTTAAATAATCAGTGAATAGCTCCTCTGAGTTTTACATTGAGCCCTGTCTCCCCATATGTTGTGTGTGTATGTGTGTGTGTGTGTGTGTGTGTGTGTGTGCGTGTGCCTAGAATGGATTAAGTTAAGGATATAATTAATCAAAGTAAAGCCACCATACTGCACCCAGTCCAGAGATCCCCTCTGCAGACAACAGCTCTTTCAGTGTCCTGCTCATCTTTCCTGTCCCCTCTTGGTGGGTGGCTTGAGCTAGGTCTCTTCATGGGGGTGGCACCCTGACTGCCCTGCATGTAGCCATCTGTAGCACTGCTCCCAACAGCCTTCCGGTTGTGGACGGCTCTCCACCACTAGCACAAGAGACTTCAGTTGTGACATAAACAGGCCTCTGTCAGCCGTCTTTCCCTGGTTGTCAGATGTTTTTAAGTACCTCTCATCCTCAAGATGGGTCTTCATTTCATGGGTATTTTGACATGTAATCTTCTGAACTGTCTCGTGATTTGGATATGTTATCCTCATTTCAAGGTTGGGAAAACTTCGTCCCAGAAGTTTCAAGTGATTTATCCAAACACAAATGTTTAACTAAGAGGTGAACTGAGGCTTGCATCCAAGCCTTAACATGTTTTGAACCCTATGCCCCATCTCGTATGACAGAAGAACAGGTTGTATATCATGCATGACAAAAGCAAACAAGCATTACTTTCTTGACTCTTTAAATTTCCTTGGCCTATTTAACTTCTGGGTGCTTAGGGAAATACTTTTTCCAGACTTCACACTGGTAACTTATGGTAGAAAATCATATGCTAACTTCCTGAATTGCATTTGCTATTCTCTCTAACAAGCTCTGTGTCCCTGCCCTCTCCCATGTCAGCTGCATTCCCTTCCACTCTGTCTAGACCCTTAAGTCTATATCCTCAGCTAAGATCTCCCTCCTGAGAGCTCAACCAAAATTTCTCGATACCTAATTAGCATATCCATGTGGAAACTCAGACGCATGTCACATATTATATGTGCAGGACACCACGTATTATCGCTTCTTCTTACAGTATGCTGCCTCTCATAGTACCAGTTTGGGTTGATGTCAACCAGTCACCCAGGCACCAAATGTATCCATGACCCAAACATTTCCAACTCTGTTTCATCCATATAATTAATTTTCCATCAGTCCTCAGATTGTAAATTTTTAAAACACATCTTCTTTTCTTTATATTTATTTGTACTGTACCAATTCTAATTTCCCTGAGCCCCCATTTCTTGCAATCTCTTTTTCAAATTGACATTAATAATAAAGCATAGTTAGTTAAGCCCATTCTACCATTATGTCCCCTTAAAGTTCCCAAAGGGTGCAATCCCAACCATTAATGTGAGTTTTGGAAATGCAAGCTTTTTCATTATTGTAGTGATGGGAGAATGCAGTGACCTTTAATGGGCAGGGTTGACAGAAGTCTTGCAAGGCATAGACAGCTCCACATGAGGAGCATTCTGCTGATCGTGCAGGACCTCAAAATGCCCCGCCAGGCACTGGGTGGGTGAAAATAACAGGTGTCATTATCTAACAACAGACTTAATTCCGTTTAACAAAAACAATTCAATTGCATATTATTTTCTAGAGTTTCCAGAAATGACAGTAGCTGAGAGAAAATGAGAGAACATTAAACGTGATTTGTTTGGAACTTACCAAGAACATTTCCCCACTTTGGAAAACTTCATCAATGCAGCCATGTGGGCACTAGCAACAGAATCACCAATGCAACACACCTGTATCAGGCACATCAGTAGCTGTGGCATTCATGAGCACAGGTGAGTATTCATGAGCATCTGACTATTTAATTCTCTCTGTAATTGTGCCTAAGGATCTATATACTATAATACACATTTTTATGTTAAATTATTATCCTTTATTTTTCATTACCATTGGGGCACATTTTCACCTTTTTGTTTTGATTACCTGTGTAGATTGATTATATTATCTATGAATTTAACTTCAGGTTATTCATGATAGTGTTATATTTTTTAATAAAAATAGTACTGTTTTGTCTGCTTTGGTTGAAAGCTACCTAAAGGGTTCCCCTTTTACCACACCTTCACCAGGACTTGTTGTTTGTTGATTTATTGATGATAGCCATTCTGACAGTTGTAAGATGGCATCTTACTGTGATTTTAATTTGTATTTCTCTGATGATTAGTGATGTTGAGGTTAAGCATTTTTTCATACATCTATTGGTCATCCATATATCCTCTTTGCAGAAGTGTCTACTCAGGTCCTTTGCTCATTTTATAATTGGGTTGTCTTTTTTTGGTGTTGAGTTTTGTAAGTTCTTATAATTTTTGGATATTAATCCCTTATCAGATATATCAGCCAATATGTTCTCCAATTCTCTGAGTTCTCTTTGTATTTTTTTGACTATTTTCTTTGCTGTGCAAAAACTTTTTAGTTTGATGCAGTCTCATTTGTTTATTTTTTGTTTGTTTGTTTCCCTTGCGGGGGAGATACATTTGATAAAATATTGCTATGAGCAATGTCCAAGATTTTGCTGCCTATGTTTTCTTCTATAATTTTTATGGTTTTGGATCTAACATTTAAGTCTTTGATCCATTTTGAATTTATTGTTGTCTGTGGTATACAAAAGTGATCTAGTTTCATTTTTCTGCATGCATCTGTTCAATTTTCCCAACACCATGTATGGAATAAACTATCTTTAGCCACTGTATGTCCTTGCTTCTTCCTCTGTCAAATATTAATTGAGTATAAAGGTGTGGGTTTATTTCTGGGTTCTGTTTGCACTGTTGGTAGATTGGTGCAGGCATTGTGGGAAGCAGTATGAAATACCTCAAAAAACTAAACATGGACCTGCCTTTTGATCCAGCGATCTCACTTCTGGAAATACATCAGAATGACCCCAAAACATGAATTCTAAAGCACATAAGCATCCCTATGTTCACTGCAGTATTATTTACGATTGCCAAGATATGGAAGGAGCCCACATGTTCATCAATAGATGAATGGATAAAACAATCATGGGACATTTATACAATGGAATACTACTCAGGCATAAAAAAGGAGAAAGTTTTACTCTTTGCTACAGCATGAACGGGCCTGGAGAACATTATGCTCAGTGAAATAAGCCAGTCAGAGAAAGACAAATCCTATATGATTTCATTCATATGTGGAATCAAATGAACAAACTGAACAAATAAGAAAAATTGGTATAGCACTGACTGATGTGGCTCAGTGGATTGAGTGCCAGCCTGAGAACCAAAGGGGGTTGGATTCTCCACCAGGGCACATGCTGGGTTGCAGGCCAGGTCCCCAATAGGAGGCACAAGAGAGGCAAATCTACATTGATGTTTCCCTCCCTCTCTTTCTACCTCCCTTCCCTTCTCTAAAATTAAGTAAATAAAAGCTATTTTAAAAAAGAAAAATGGGGACAGATTCATGAATGGAGAACCTGTTGATGGTAAGGGAAGGAGGGTAGAGGGGGAGGGATTGAGCAAAAAGAAAAAGGGACCCATGAACATGGAAAACTGTGTGGTCATTGCTGGGGTAGGTGGGTATGAGAGACCTAAATGGTAATGGGGAAAAAAACCCAGCTATGTATCTGAAGTTGATTCTAATATGTTATGGTATCACAGGCCATTAACATTTCATTCCTATTTATTTGTTTCATTCTGAAAACACCCTTAGTTTCTACTCCAATATAAATTTTTTGCTCATGCTAATTTTTTTTGTTTACAATGACATTACTGTAAATTTTTTTCTGTCCCCGAATTTATCAAAAGCCTTTTCTTGACAGAAAGTGAATTATATGTGTATGCATCTTATATGCTTAGTGTTCTGTTTGGCACATTACAATAACTATTTCTGGTAGTCGCTAGCCAACATCCATTCTCTTTCTGACAACATCATGATTCCTCCTTGGATGAAGTCTGTTGGGATTGTAGTCAGGAGCTTGGCACTGCACTAGCTAAAGGAAAATGCTCAGGACCCAACCTGAGTCTGCAGAAAATAACTGCCTTAAAATCCTGAGCCGAAGAAAAAAGAGCAAATAAACAAACAAATATGAAAATAATTGGATTTTATCCATTTCAGACTCAGGCTCTGAATAAAGCTTTTCTGTTATGAGACCATTTCCTCCCAATACTGCAAACGTAAATACTTTAGCATTATGGGGTTCTTTTTGGAATGACTTTCTCTGTAAATGCCCAGCAAACGGCGTGACTGAAGCCAAAACTGCAATGCGCCAGGCATCCTGTCAACAGTCCAGGCTGCACACCCCTGCTTCTCTGACTCTCTAACTGGTGTGCTGTCAGCTGGCCAAACCGAAACACTGTACAGGAAACTTCCACAAGTATTTACACACTTATGAACTCCATCTCTACCACAGCCCGGACTGTTTTTATGTCTCAGATTACAATATACCGAACTTTCTTTTTGTTTATGAATTTTTTAAGTATAAAGATTGTGTAACACTGGTATTAAAACTCTATTAGAAGCCCTAGACTGTCCCAATACACCAAGGTTGCAGGTTCAGTCTCTGATCAGGCACATACAAATGTCGACCAATAACTGCATAAGTAAGTGGAACAACAAATCTCTGTCTCTCTCTCTCTCTTCTCTCCCTCCATAAAATCAACTTTTGAAAAAGGCCTCTATGAGAAATCCTCTTTCATTGGTTGTTTTATCCCACAAGGATTAAAATTAACCTTTCTTTTAAAAATAATACCCTAACTTTTGTCAATTCTTCCAATGACAGATGGCTTGTTTTTAATCCAAAATTCCATTAGCAAATTTGGGTTGGCCCATTGTTGCGTATTGAGCAATGATTCTCAAGATATTTTGTCAAGTCCAATAAGAGTACAAATCGTGATTCTTCTAATATGTATGGCAGCATAAATAAAAATCCCAACTTGGCTTCCTAGCAGTTGGATAACTCAAAGCTAAGTTCTTCCTGCAAGGCCCCTGGCGTTGTCCGGGAACTGGACGGGATAGATCAGGACAGCCAGAAACATGGCTGGGTCTAGAGCTCAGCTTCTTCACTGTCAGACCAGCCAGTCAACCCCTCTAAAGGGGCAGGTGGAGCAGAGTGCTGGTGGATTTGTAGCGTCATCTTCATGAGCACTTAATTATATAGACTACTCTGTCTTTGACTGACTTACTCTGGAGTTGTATTAGAGTTTATAGTGTATCATTGCAATATTATAAAGAGTATTCTCATGAGTTGTTCCATTTTCTGGATGAATTCAAGAGAATGGAACTCTGAGATACTCCTCCTTTTTGTTCAGATATAAAGCAGAAATAGAAAAGAGAAAGGGGGTTTTCTTATTTCTTACTAATAAGTAACTACATTTGTGTATGTCTGTGCATTTATTGGGGGGCTGGATTGAGGGGAGTATTGTGATGGAAGGACCAACAGCAACATGACTGGGGAAAGAAAGAAGGAAAAATGAGCTTTGGTGTGAACCCAGAGAATTACAGAGCCATTTCCATGGCAACAATTTGTGAAACTGTATTTGATTTCAACAAAGGAAGAGTTTCTTTTATAAAAGTTTATGAATTCTGGAGAAAGAAAAATGAAGGTAAACTTAGGTTTGCTTAATGAAACAATGTAGACATCTTATTTTGTTTATGAAGGGGAAATCATATTTGAATGGACAAACTATTAGTAAGAATTGCAAATTAAGATACACCATTTAAATAGAAAAAGGCCAAGCTTAACTAAAAAGGAGAATGTTCCTATTAAAAGAAACATATTTTCTCCAAATACTCTGTGAATGACTATTCCAGGCATGATTTCTACTACATTTTAAAGAATTGGCCAAAATAAAATTTTGAGCAGGATCCTTAAGAGGCCTAGACCTTTTTCCCCCTTACACACATGGTACACTCAATCTTATATTCCTTTATGCTAGAATGAAATAGAACATCAGCGAAATAATTAAAAGATCAATAATAAGGCTTTAAGAGTTACATGGGCATTCTGCTTTACATGTTTGCATCTCCCTAAGAATTATTATTCAGATAAATTTTATTTGGCTCAAGTTTTAATGCAGATGTACAAAGCAATAAAAGACAATTTAACTAGAAGTCGGGAGTGTAGAAGTGTGGAAAAGGCCCCCTTCTCTCTAAGTGTCTGTATACTAGCTGTTTTTCATAGCCCCACCTTGTCTATTAGTGGCATTCAAGGAACCAAACTAAAAGGCATTCTATTTGACAATACTTTTGCAGACTAATTAAAGCCTCCCTTCACTACTTGAGAAGTAAAAGGCAGCTCTTTACACATTGTATGCTGCAGTCTAATTTGTTACAGATCAACATTAATCTGTTTTTCTTTGGTTGGCATCATGCTGTTGGTTGCAAATGCTAATTAGCCATGTTGGCTTCATTTGTCAAACTATTACAATAAGCAAGAGGAAAATATATTTCTGAAAAATAAAGTTCATTATTAATTGGACACTCCTATTTTTGCATTCCAACTCTAATTGTTTCAGAGTTGTTTTCTAGAACAGTTCACATCTAACCACCCCCTCTCCTCATCTGAAATTTACCCTTTAGGGGATTTTATTAACAAATCATTTAAAAAGTAAAGGCACAGAGCTTAGAGGTGGGACCAGGAAGTTACCATATAGAGGGTAGTGTGATAAGAATGCAAAGGAAGCCTGTAGAAATCTTGACAAGTGCCCCAAACTCCCAGTGCTCTACTCATTCTGTTAGCACTGAACAAATGCCTCTGTGTTACAATGTTTGTAGTCTGCTGGCTCTGCATAGAGTTTTAAAACTACTATGCAAAGAACTACTAACGTCAGGGAGGTTTCACGACAGCCTCCCAACAGCCATTGGCTTCCACGTGTGTTCTCTATCCCAGTTAAGGCTTTGTCATTCTTCCTGTTCTTCCAGCTTCAAAGTCTGAGCTATTTTAGACTTTTGCTTCTCTTTTACGCTCCATAGTCAAACAATGGGCAAATTCTATAACACCGATGACTACATGACTGATTCAGCACTTGATTTGTCAGTGCCTAACAGGTGTTAGATGCTCTGATACTCATTGAATGTAACTACAAAACTAAAGGTTTCTTCCTTCGAACATATTAAGCAACAACTTCCCATTCAAATCCAAACTCTTCAGCCTCACTGTTAGGCCATCAGTCTTCTGCTGGACCAAATCTACCCTGTATTCAATACTCCAAATACCGATAAAATCCAATCATGTCATTCTGTTCAAAATCTCCAAGTTCACCCTCAACCATCTCAGCATTTCTGTTTATTTTATCCCATTACGTACATATGAATGGATTGATTCTACACACGTTTATTAGAACCTCATACCTGTTAAGCATAGTGCCTGGACTGTAAAGATGAATGAGACACGCTCTCTACCCTAATTGACTCCCTCTCACTGGTAAATATAGACAAATAAAGTGAAAAATCTCAGAGCAGTAGAAGTGTAGAGGTTATAGAAGTAGAATTCAGAGAGAAATGTGACTGTCTTTTCTATCTGCCAAAATTTTACCCAACTTTTAAGTCCAGGTTGAAAGCTTAAGACTTCATGAATCATGTCAAGATGTTAAAATAACACCCTCCACCTTTATTCTCTAATTTCTTACCGAGCTTTATTTTTCATCATAACACTTATCTCTGCCTGAAATTGTTTTGTGAAAATACCTTTATTTGTTGCATGAATCCTCCAAAGATGCAACCTTCATGAAAAGCAGGGATTCTGTACTTACTTGTTTATTTATTATCTCATGTTTCCAGTAAATACATAGTGGGTACCTATTGTGTCTTCCCCACTTCACTCCCCAGAACCTGTGTTTATGATAGCCTTGGCTTCATAATATCTCTTAAATACGTTTTTGATGACTTAACAAATGAAGCACTGTATTAGGGAATGAAGCTTCCCCTTTGCACATTGTAACCTTTCTCCTCTCTTTTCCTATTGCAACTTCTCTTCTCGAAACTCCTTTTTGGTACAGCATTTTATGCACTGTTGCACAAGTATGTGTCATTGACTGAATCACGAGCCCTGTAGGAGAGGGAGTGTGATATTCGTATTTGCAGTTCCACACAGTGCCTCGATCACTGTAGACACTCCGACCGTAGCAATCAACGGCCAGGCACACCAAGAAGAAACTTACATCCATTTATTCATGGAGTGAAATTAGGCTATTTCTTATACCTAGTGGCTATATTTCCCTGTCTGGCATTCCAAGGGCTTTGTAACTGAGCCCTTCATGCCTTATGCAAGAGAACCTTTCAGTTTACATGTAGCCTTTCCTGAAGTAAACCTGAAGCAAAAAACTCCAAAGTAATAAAAGAGAGAGAAATTCATCATTTTTTAGGTTTTATTGTCATTCAGTTACAGTTGTCCCCATTTCCCCCCCATTACTCTCCCCTGCCCTACCCAGCCCCACCTCCCACATTCTATCCTCCCCCGTCCCATTGTTTTTGTCCATGGGCTCTTTATACATGTTTGTTGATGAGCCTTACCCTCCCCCCCCACAGTGGAGGAGAGAGAATATTCTCCTCTCTCCTCCACTATGGTTACTGCTAATTTGTTCTTTATTTCCATGGCTCTGTTTCTATTTTGCTCCCTTGCTTGTCTTATTGATTAGGTTCCACTTATAGATGCAATCATATGGTATTTGTTTTTCACCACCTGGTTTATTTCACTTACCATAATGCCCTCCAGTCCCATCCATGCTGTCGTGAAGGATAGGATTTCCTTCATTCTGCTGCATAGTATTCCACTGTGTAAATGTATCACAGTTTTTTGATCCACTCATTTACTGATGGGCACTTAGGTTGCTTCCAGCCCTTGGCTATTATAAATTGAACAATTACTCTAAAAAATTCTTCATTTTGTACATTGTAACCTTCTCTCTTGTGAATAAAGGTGGTCTTCTAGTATAATCAAAATATGTAAACAATTTACCAAAATAAAAATGTTATTATTTTCTTACACAGACTTTCAACAACACAT
>PVKM010015185.1:9395-28278 GCA_004027735.1 Carollia perspicillata | reverse complement strand
ACATTTAGTACAGGGCTCTGGCACAATAAACACTAGCTAAGTGTGGCTGGCTGGGCCTGATCCAAGAGAATCCAGGTAGCCAGTTAGATTGCAGGGCTCCTCTGAATCCCCTGCAGGATGTCAGATGTGTAAACAGAAATATTAGCATCTGGTTAATGAATAACACAGACAGCAGTGTAGAGCCACTACCAGGAAATGGGAGGTTGGGGGGTGGGGGAGGGTGGTGGGGGAGGGTTGTGGTGAAGGGATCTGGCTCCTCCTGACCTAGTAAAGAGGAACCTGCCTTCACTTCCCCTTTCTAGAAAAGATGCTATTGCTCCCCTTCTTCAGAAATTCTCATCTGGCCACACAGCCAGAGTTCACGTGTAGTGTGGTTTTGTGGTGATCACCTCAGTCAAAGAAGGCAGGGTTGGGCCAGCCTGGAGAGGGTCTGAAGGAAAACACACAGCCAAGATTCCAAATCCTCTCCCTTAAACCTCCCTGTCCCTTGACTCCAGCTTTCTGTTAGTTCTGTCTCTCTTTTTTTCCCCAGCTTTCTTTACCTCCGGTGGTTAGATATTTTGACCACATTTTTCCCTTTTCATTATTTTTCTCTAGTCACAGGAAATGAAGACATTTCTCATCTACAAATTGCATATTCACCGGGAAATTGGGCCAAAGATCTCTAGCCCTCAGAAGCAGTAATCCAGCAAACCACTTGGCAAAGTTTCGAATGCTTGGAAAGGTAGGAGATGAAGATTTAGCTTTCTCCAACACACAAACACATGCACCCTCCCACTCTGTATCTTCCTAATATGCTTACATTATAACTGTGTTAGAATAATACTCAATGTTTACATTATTGTGACTGTGTGAATGAGGAGCTCTGTAGTAAACTACGATTACTTTTTCTGCCCTGCACAACTCCCCCCACCCAGAATTAATAATTACTGTATTTTTATTTGTTTCGTTCTCTAGATACATATCACTAATTCCTCCCCAAACTCTTTGCCAATTGTCTTATTTCCTCTCAAGACCTTTAGAGGTATTAGTAGGATACAGATTTCATTTTCCTAAAGAAATCTCTCCCAGAACTTTCTGACCTGCTTCTGGACTGGTGGTAGTTTACGCCAGGTGGCTGAGCCCTAGGAGGCTTTTTACTTAGTGTCCTCTACCAGGTTTTTTAGAAAGCATTTCAATACTACATGTCACATAACATTTTTATTCTGTTTTCATGTTTAATTCATATTGAACTATAGTGGAATTCTGGATTGGAAAATATTTTCCTTCAGAATTTTTAAGGCTTTGTCATATTGCCTTCTAGCTTCTAGTCTTGTTGAAGATTCCCAATATATCTGATTTTTGATTCTTTGTATGTGGCCTATATTTTCCTCACTGAAAGCTTGAAGGGTCCTTATTTTTCTCCAGGTTTTCTAAAATTTCATCCATCGTGCCAGGCACTTGATGAACTCTCAGTCTGCAAAATAATATACTTCAGTTTGGGCAAATTCTCTTAAAATATTTTGTGATTACTTTCTTTCCTTCATTTTCTCCCTTCTCTCTTTTTAGAACTTCTATTATTTGCAGGATATTTGGCATTTTTGACTGGCCCACTAATTTTCCCTTCTTTCCCAATTTTTATCTCTCAATACCTTTGCTCTACCTTTTGTGATATTTCTTCAAACTTATACTTCAGTCCTTCTATTTATTTATTTATTTATTTTTGCTAGCACCTTTTGTTTCCAAGCACTTTTTTAAAATTACTGATCTTGCTTTATGGTTGTAATATCCATTCAGGTCTCTTTGAAGAATGTTCATCTCTCTGCTTGGAGTTGCCTTTTTCGATCTCTGTTCTTTCTGTTACAAGTTGTCGCGAAATATCTGGTAATCTTCGGTTGCTCATCTTGAAAAGAAGGAAGGGAACTAATCTTTCTTTTACAATATATAAAAAGTATGTAAAGGTAATATGATGTAATGTCTAGGGTTTGCTTTAAAGGCATTCCTTTCACTTATGTGAAAAAGGAAAGGGATGAAAATATGGAAGATCTCAATAAATGTTGAACCTGGGTAATGGATGAATTTGGTTCAATTGTACCAGTCCCTCTATTTTTGATATTGTTTGAAAACATTCACAATAAAATGTGGTTATTGACAGGATTCAATTCCTCGAGGGTTGTTGAACTGAGGGCTTCAGTTCCTCCCTGGCTGTGGACTGGTGGGCCTCTCCATAGGGCAGCTGTCTTCCACCAGACCAAGAAAGCAAGAGAGGACAAGATGAAGGCAATCGTTTTATAAACCTGATCTTCTATTGCTTTTGCACATCTCATTCTCAAAGGAAGAGTGAGTGATACAAGAGTGTAACTAGAAGGAGGTGGGACTTCTTGGGCCATCCTGGGGGTTCCCTCCAGTGGTACTATTGAACAATGAGTGAAAGCTGTGAGCATGTGGATTAGGCTTCACTGAAGGGTGATTCAGCTGCGTCATTTAGTTGGGGGAAACTCCACTGTCAATACTTCGTGATTTTCTTCTTGGGCTGATCATATTTCCCAGAAAAAAAAAATTCTTCTAGTCTTCTGGATGGTGAAAGTTGTACTGCCCGAACTTTAGAAGACAAAGGGAAAAGAGAGCTTGGGACCCAGTGTGGATGGGGTGGGGGAGAGGATCTCAACACCTAACATTCCTTTAATCTCTTATTTATATTATATCGCTCCCCCTTCCAAATGTGCCTGGTATCCCACATTTCAAAGACCCTTTGTATTATCCTCTCTAAAGAATAAAACTCCAGTCTTTTCCTGGGTGAGGTGCAGTTGCCTCACACAGGAAATCGGGGAAGAGATCCAAGGATTCTTTTCAAATAAACTTCCAACCATTCTTCCTTATGCTAGCTTGCCCTTCGCCTTCATTTCCAGAGGCGATTGTTGCCTCGTGAGCCTGGTGTGGACCCTGCAGTAGAAACTCGGTTGAATCTTGGACGGTTTAAGGATCACGCTGGTTTAAGGATCAACTTGCAGAGGCCTGCCAAGTCAGCTACTAGTTACCACTCTTTCATCTGCTTTCCAACTGTCAGAATTTCCGTGTTCTTCTCTCTGTTCTTATGGGTTTAGTGCCTTTCTAAATGATTTCTCTTTACTATCACTAGAGTGTGATTTCAAGAAGGAGCCAAAGGAGATGGGTGGATTTGATTCCTTAGCCTCAGGTACTTCTTCTTTATTTCTGTTTGTTTATGTGTGTATTATCTGTCTTCCTCTCTTGAATGTGGGTTCTAGGATAATTTGTCTATTTTGTTCATCCCCAGCACCCAGAACAGTTCAACAAATGACTGAATCAATTTGCTGGCAAAGGAAACTTGTTACTCTCTATCAATATGTTGGTAAAAGATTCAGGTCTTTTGAGGTTTCCATCCAGTGCCCTTCCTTCTACAGCATGGGTGGAATGCCAGTGATTTTGCTAACTAATGATATCTAGCAAGTTATAAAGTGCTTTACATGCTACAAAGTGGTTTCAGGATCTTATCTCACTTGATTGTGACAACAGCCAATGGACCAGATAGAAAAATAATTATTATTGGCCCTGTTGTAGTTATGAACCTTGCCAGGCAAGAATTATCCTGTACCAAAGGAATCACCAATCTTGTTCCTGACCTTCAGGCCACTGCCATTTGTCTTGCCCCTCTCGTCACATCCTCTGCAAATGGGACTATTCAAGCTTGTCATCTCTCAAAGTAATAGTCTTCAAGAACCCAAGACCAGCTCTCTCATAAGGAGGAAAACAGGTACAGATATGGGATAGTAACACAAGAGCCTTTGAGCAAAAATAATGTCTGAGGTTTACATGGTTGAGGAAGAAAAAAAAGTGGGACTGTCCAAACTAGTAGAAGATAGAGAAGGGGTTGGTACTGGGAGGGGGCTTAGATCCTGGAAGGAAAGGGAGTAAGTCCTGGAACTGAAGGGCAGTCTGTGTGTAGTGGGGAAAGAGATGTGATTAAAATAATCATTGACCACAATCAGTAGACTCTCAAAAAATGAAAAAAAATATAATATAATCATAAGGCCAGTTACAAATTACTCTAGACAGCAGGGGATGTAACACAATGACATCAAGATTTTGGACTCTAAGACAAGCTTGGTCTAAATTCTGCCTGAGGCACCTCAGTGAAAAGTGAAATCAGCGTGCATGATCCCCTTCAGAGAAACAAGATGTTCCCCCAGAAATCACCCCAAGTCACACAGGTCACAGAGGTTAAAGGCTGTGAAGGGCTCCGCATTTTTCTCGAGCTACTTGCTGTCCTCTCTTGGGATCTGCCTGCCACCTCGTGGGTAGATAAGGTTATTACCTTCCTCCAAAGCCTGGGAGGCCCTCGCACAACAGAGGTTATGGCCTCTGTTACTCACCGGCAGCCAGGAATCTCTCAGAAGCAGAAATTTAAGATGAGGTGTTGGCCAAGGGTCTACCTCCTCAACCTTGCATCAGATAAAAATGAGTCTTGGTGTGGAAAGAGGCTAAAGGCATCTTATTAAAGCTACAAAAACAGTTGCAGAGGGGCATAAAGAAAACAGTATTGTCCATAATGTTATAAAAGTAAATAGAATAATAATAGCATCTAAGCGTCCTGAGATCTTTGACATGTGGACACAGTGCTAATGCCTCTGCACTCTTTAGCAACTCCCAAAGCACGATGTCACTACTACCGTGACTTTTCTTTTTACAAAAAAGGAAAATTGAGACTTAGAGTGATTGTTTAAAAACTTGCCCAATATCTCATAGCAAATAAGTGGCAGGGATATGACTCTGTAGTCCGAACTTTCAGACATTGTCTTATACTGCTTCCCTAAGGAGAACATAACATGTATGTATGCAGGAGTGTCAACAGTGGTTGTTTAGGGAGTTAGGAAAAGGGGATGCAGGTCAACTTTCATCTTCTACTTTACATAATTCTGTACTGTTTACATTTTTCAATGAGCACATGTTATTTAATAATAAAATATAAAGATTTATTTTAAGTAATAATTCTGCTCCCCAAACACACACACAGAAGAAAATTACTCTGGCATTTAGACTCTGTTTATTGAACAATTACTATGTACTTTGTTGAGTGCTAAGCATTTCACATTCAAGACTTCACTAAACCCCCACAACCATGTCTGGAGGGAGGGAAGTCTCACTAACCCTCTTTACAGAAGAGGAACCTGAGGCTCAGAGATGTCAATTGACCTCACCATGGTCACATAACAATACAAGAATTCAGCTCAGGTCTGACTGGTTTCAGAGCCCACGATTTTACCTACTTTAGTATGCTAGTCATGCGGCAATGATCCCAGTGATAATAATAGAAGTTTAAGTGTTTATCATGCCCCAGACCTGTGCTTTTCATACATGATCTCATCAAATGTCCATGGCAATCCCATATTATAGATGAGGAAACTGAGGCTCAGCAGTGAGGAAGTCACTTACTTGCCCAGGGTCAACCAGCAGACGTGGGACTAGAATTCAGTCCGATCACCACACTAGCACTGGCATCCACCTTGTGGCTCAGACCAAAGATTCAGTAGTTATCCTTGACTCCTTCTCTTTCCTTTTCCTCCTCATGTCTAATCCATTGGTTCCATTGGGTTCCAGCTTCCAAAATACATACTCATTTATCACTCTCCAGCTGCTTGCAGCCCCAGTGGAAGCTACAACCATCTCTCATCCAGGCCATTGTGAAGGATTCCTCACCAATCTCCATGCTCCCATTCCTGCCTCTTGGCCCCTATCCCATATACGCTCTATATTGCAGTCATTGTGATCTTTTTCAAACCTCTTGCTAAATGTCCTCCCATTTAGCCTTTATTGGAGTGTTGGGAGTGAATTAAGTTCTGCAAAGAATGGTATGAATGACAGTTTTCTCCCTTTTCCTAAGGATAATGCTAGCTAATACCATTCTCTCTCTAATACAATAGGAGATGACCTAATTCATCACATGCGATGGATGCCTTACAGTCTTAGGGCTTAATTCTCCCCAAGAATGAGGTGGAGATGGTTACAAAAGTGTCCTGTCACACTTCAACTATCAATGACCATAGCCTACTAGGCCCTTGTGACCTGCCAGCCACTGCACCTCCAGCTCGGCAGGCTCATTTTTCTACTAATATTTTTCTGAACACAGAGCTCTTTTCTGTTTCTCGTTTATAGAAGCCTCATTCCTGCCTCAGGACTTTTGCAAAGGCTGTTTGTTCTGCCTGGAACCCCTGTCCCCAGGGCTTCTAAGGCCAGCTCCCTCTGTTAGTCATTCAGGTCTCTACTCAAATGCTACCAGCTCAGAGAAGCCCTCCCAGATACTTTAATTAAAGATACCCTGCCAACACCTGCTGTTCCACCTCCTGTTCTATTTATTTTACAGGACTCATTTATCATGATCTGAAAGTGCATTCTGTGTTCACTTAATGTGTGTCTTCCCACTCACAGCTGAGCACCACAGGGCAGTTCTATTTTATTCATAGCTTAATGCTCAATAACCAGCAGAAAGCTTTTTACAGTGAAGCAATCTGTAAAAGTGTATTTGGAGAATTTATCGGATGTTTATTTTGTGCCCATCACTGGGCTAAGAGCTTTGCAATATAGCCTTCTATCACCCCCAACACTGTCCAATGGAAACTTAATGTAAGCCATTTAAAATGTTCTAATAGCCACATTAAAAGAAGTAAAGAGAAACATCAAATCCACATTAGTAATCTATTTTATTTAATACCGACATGTTCCAAGTATTAGTTTCTCATCAATTGACAGCAAGAGAACATTTTTACTTTTACTTTTTTTCCCTCCTCTTCAATCCCCACCCCCACCCCTGTCTTCCTTCTGGGTCCCAAAGAGCTCTGTGGTGCCTCAAAGTTCAGGATTCGCAGGCTTTCACTTCGGGCCAAAGCTTCAATGTCCTCACACTGCAGCTCAGCCTTACTGCCTTTTCCTTGTGTTTCTCAGTGTGCATGCACCTGCCTGTCAGGGGCTGCATCGCAAGAGAAAGCAGGAGGCGCTTCTCTGGTGAGGCCTTAAAATGCCTTCCTGTGTAGGTGTCCAGTTAAGCAGACGTGACAAGGGGCAAGTCAGCAGGGGTCTTAACCGGAAGTGGGCAGGAAACGGCCAAGAAGAGACTCCAGAACCAGGGAACATGGGCAGGTGCTGTGACTGGAGTGCATGAGGAAAGATGGGAAGTGGCGTGCACGACCTTCAGAGGCAGAGGTGGCCCTCCCAAGACGAAGCCGAGGGACCCAGATCACAAAGCTCGAAGCTCGATGTCCTGCCCAGGCCATCCAACTGAGGGAGCCAGAAGAGAAGTTAGCGCTGGTGTTTGAAGCCCAGCTGGAACTGGAAATTGACTTCTCCACTAAGGATGTAAGAACTGTAAGCTTGGGAGGAGGTTTTATTCCTAGGCAGGGTCTTTGCAGAGAGGAAGCTGGACAGGGCTTCCTCAAGGTCAAGAGAGACCTTGGGAGGTTTCTTTGAGTTATAATGAGAGTGGTCAAAGCCAAAGTAAAATGTGTTACCAAAAAAAGTGCCATATCTTAAAGGTTTACATTGAATGAATTATACAAAACATACCTAGGGCAATATGATTTTGTAGACAATTTGATTTACAAGAAATAGCAAGGTGACCTGGTAATAAGGCACAACTTCTAAATTTATCCTAAGTGAATGAGACCTCGATCTCTTAATGCAGTCATCATGCCTCTGTAGCTTACTGGGAAAAAACCCCAACTGAAAGTAATTTAAGGAGTTAAAGGTTAGTTTTCCTGGCTCCCGAGAATAAGCTGTAAAGGGAATTTGTGACAAATGGAGGTCTTGAGAGATCTCTCACCAGGTCAGCAGTGGATGAGGCACATTGATCCCTGACGCTGCATTGGAATGAGTAAAAAGGAGTGCTGTGTGTAGAGAGTGAGGGCTGTCATGGTGAGGGAGGTTTGTCATTCTGGCTGAGACTATCACAGTGACTCTGTGACCACACATCATATCAGGAAAGCAGAGCATCAGGTGAGAGGTGCTGGGAGATTAGAAGGTAGAGTTCCATGCCTATTGGGGAATAACATGAAAGGAGGTTCATGCTATGGGAGTTGCTGAAGCCGTTATCATAGGGCGAAGGTTGTGTGATACCTTGGAGAGGGGGCTCTCTGAAGGGAAATTACTGTTTAGCCGTCTCTGATGGAGGTTTGACTGTGCCCACCCAGATGTAGACTTAGGTCTTTCATTCAATTCACAAATGTCTATTGAGTGCCCACTCTGTGTCAGGCACTATGTACTAGGAATACAGTGTGTAATAAAAGAGTTCCTTTACTCATAGGACTGACCTCTAGACCATTTGAATCTAATAGAATAGATTGGGAGCCACATGTATAATTTAAAATTTTCTAATAGCCAGATTTTGAAAAAGAAAAAAGAAACAGAAGGGACCCAGATCACAAAGCTCGAAGCTCGAAGCTCAAAGAAATTCTAATGTATTTTATTTAACTCAATATATCCAAAATATTATTTCAACGTGTAATGTAAAGATATTAGTGAGATGCATATGTTTTTTTTCTTTTTTCTTTTTGCAATGTCTTTAAAATGTGGTATGCGTGTTTTACAGCTCCCTATATTTCAGTTATGATTAGATACATTTCAGGTGCTCTATAGCCAGATGCAGCTCATAGCTACTATATTGGACACTGCAGCTAGTGCTATAAAGAAAACAAATTAACAGAGATGTTTCTGGTAATGATAAATGCTATAACAAAAAATAAAGCAGGATTAGAAGATCAAAAAGGGAAGTGATGCTTCAGGTAGAGTGGTCAGACTGGGAGGGCCTCACTGAGGAGGTGTCATCTCAGGAAACCCGAAGGAAGTGGGGGAGCAAGGGAAGGAAGGGATGAGTCCTGCAGGGCAGAGAGCAAGCTTGGACTGCTTGAGGAGCTCCAAGGAGGTTGTATGGCTGAACTAAAGTGGGCAAGGTATCTGAGGGAGGTAGGAGATGAGACCTATGGTAAAGTCTATAAGGTTTTATTCTGGAAGTAACTGGAAATCATTGACGGTTTGAGAGTGGAAAGATTGCATGATCTGGTTTAACATAAAAAGAGGAGGCTTTCAGGGCTCCTGGGAAATAACTAGGTATCCATGGGTGATGGAGGGTCTGATAGGAGGGTCGATGTGAAGGAGGTCAGTTGCAGTAGGGAACACTGAGGAACGTGATCTCAAGTCACCAGATGGTGGGGAGACTCAGGTTTCCATGAGGAACGAGGAATGTGAGGGCTCTGTTAGTGGAAGGGGACTGAGGACTTTTTATTTGTTTGGGCTGTCACTGGCTTGGGGAGGAGCAGCAAGGAATGTTATCACAGGGTCATCTGTTGGGTGTCAGGAAATGCAGGGGGAGGTTTTAATAGAAGGATAGTCATCAAGGGCAGTGTGTTGTATTCACAAGGGCAACTGAGGATATTTCATCTGTCGAAGTGCTTGGGCTGCCCCCACAATGCCCTTGTTTGTAAAGAAGTGAACCAGGCTCTCGGGAAGGACTGTGTTTAGGAGGTAGCATGAGGAGTGCTGTGTCTGCCACAGAATTCCCACATGGCTGAATGGTTTGGGGCGAGTTAAAATTAAGGTGTCTTTATTATTGCTATGTTAAAATATTTTATTATGAAATATTTCGAACATACATAAAAATATGAGAAACAATACTAACAAAGCCTAGTGTACACATCCTCCAACTTTATTCATCATAACATTTTGACCTATTTGTTTCAGACTTGTTTTAAGAACTAAAAACATTACAGATAGAGCTGGAGCCCTAGTCATTTCTTTCTTGATCCTATTTTCTTCCCTCTCCAGGGGTAACACAATCCTCAAGTTGGTGAAGGATTTTTCCCATCCATGTTTTTACACTTTTACTGCAAATGGATGTACCCACAAACATGTAGTGTGGCTTTGCATGTTTTCAAGCTTTACATCAATGGTTTAACACTATAGGAATTGTCTTGTGACAGTTTTTTTTTTTTTCACTTAACATGTTTTCCCAGACTCAGTCTGGTTGATACATGCAACTCTATATCTTTTTCACTGCTGGATGCCTACCGTCCTACTAGATGGATATACCATATTTTATTTTTCCATTCCCTGATTGATGAACATTTAGGTGGTTTCCATCTTTGAGCCATTGCAAGCACTGCTGCTGTGAAAACCATTACATCTCCCTCTTTGTGTACATACGCAAGAGTTTCTAGTGTATTCCTAGGACAATAGTTGCAGGGGTGCACATACCCACAACTTTGTACTTCAGTCCTGGCTTTATCATTCAGGAATCTGATGAGAAACTTCAGTGACAAAGTTAAACCCAGCTGTGCTTTGCCCCTTTGAGTTTTATTTTCCATTCTGTAAAATGAACATGATGATACTAGCTCCTTCATAAAGTTGTAAGAATTAAATAACAACATGAATGTAAAGTATTTAATTCAATATCATACACAAGGTAGGTGCTCAATACCTGGAAGCTTTTATGTCTTAGGGAGATGGGAAAGTGAAATGGTTAAAAGCTCACCCAGGCTTTGGAGGACGCTCATATAACAGGATGTGGGTTTAAAGGATGGCTCTGCCCCTTCCCCTCTGGGTGCTCTTGGGAAATCACTTCACTTTTCTGAGCTTCAGTTCCCTCATCCATTATA
This sequence comes from Carollia perspicillata, assembly GCA_004027735.1. Classification (NCBI taxonomy): domain Eukaryota; kingdom Metazoa; phylum Chordata; class Mammalia; order Chiroptera; family Phyllostomidae; genus Carollia; species Carollia perspicillata. The sequence continues at coordinate 17,641 of PVKM010015185.1, read as the reverse complement.
AGAGAGAAATGAGTGCAATTGTGAATATCTGTTCTCTAAGTAAGAATCTGTGTGGGTCATGATCTGACTGGAGTTATATAGCAAAATCATAACAGCTACCATTTGTGAATATTAATAAAAGCAGGCTAGCATTTATTGTTTCCTAACTCCTGTGAACTATTGGTGTTATTCTCACTTTACAAAGGGTGAAACTGAGGCCCAGATACAATGGCCATTTGATGTCACGTTGTTAATTAAGTGGTGGGGACAAAATTTGAAACCAGGTCAGACAGATTTAAAAATTGTGTTCTAACCACTAGACCACATTGCCTTAAGTGACTTCAGCAGCTGCCCATCATTCTCAGCAATCATTTCCAAACCTTTTTTTAAGGAATGGAAGCACTTTGTCCAGCAAAGTCGCATATGGAACCCCAGTTTATAAAGCAAATGAAGTTAGAATTACTCCAATTAAAGCAGGGGTAGTGGCTGTCTGAACCGAAACAAGTTGCTTCATCCCTCTGATAACCAGTTTCTTCATTTGTAAGATGGGGATAATGGTGCCAACCTAATAGCATTGTTATGTGGATCAACCGAGATAATATATGCAAAGCATTTGCATGAAGCCTGGCTTATGATTAGAACCAAATAAGAGTGGCTGTAGTTGCAATTATGGCTGTGGTTGTTATCGCCATCAGGACTCTCTTTGCTGACCACAGGATGAAGTGAAAATTTCTCAGCCTTGTATTCATGGCCCTCCATCATCTGACCAAACCTGCATTTCTAGCCTTCAACACCTACACTATAACAAGCTGAATTAGGTCCCCAATCCAGTATCCTGCACTACCAGTTCTATGTTTATGTGTGCCCACGGGGGCACCCCCCTTGTCCCCTCTCTTAATCCAAAAGTATGAAAGTGTGTTTTTAAAATATATTATTTAAGAAAATATTATTTAAAAATATTATTTAAAAAATATTATTTAAAACTTCCATTGGAAATTTTCAAAATATGCAAAAGTAAAAAGCTAATATAAGGAACCCTCATGTATCTATTACCTACCTTTAGTAATTATTGACCTTATTTCCTATATATACTCCAATATACTCACCTCACTATATTATTTTGAAGCAAATCTGAATTTGTCATTTATCTATAAATCTATCATTTGTGTCTCTTTTGTGAACACATAACTACAGTACCATTCTCACACCTTAAAGAAGAAATAATTTTTTAATGTCAACTTATCAGTGGTCAAGTTTTCATCATCACCTCAGAAATCTTCTTTTCATTGACTTGTTAAAATCAGGATACAGACAAGGTCTCTATATAATGCATTTAAGTGATGTGATCCTGTTCCGGCCAAGATGGAGGCATAGTTAGAGATGCTTCACTTCCTTGCATGACCAAAAAAAGGATAACAACTAATTTAAAAACAAAAACAACCAGAACTGCCAGAAAATTGAACCGTATGGAAGTCTGACAATCAAAGAGTTAAAGAAGAAACATTCATCCAGACTGGCTGGAGGGGTGGACATGGGAAGCTGGGGCTGCGAGGATGTGTGACAAGGTGGCAGCTGGTGGACGGGGGAGGGCTAGGTGGAGGCTGGCGGACCAGGATATACCACATTCACATGCAGATAAGCTGAGAGGAGCAACTGGGGAGTAACACAGACCACACAACCCAGAGTTCCAGCGCAGGAAACTAAAGTCTCAAAACCCCCAGCAGTAAAAACCTGTGGGAGTAGTGGTAGCGGGAGAAACTCCCAGTCTCACAGGAAAGTCCATAGGAGGGGCCCACAGGATCCTAAACCATACATAAATAAGCCCACCCACCTGGGAATCAGCACCTAAAAGGACACAGTCCACTTGTGGGAAGTGACTGAAACTGGGCCAAGAGCCAAGCAAGTGGCACTCTTCCCTCTCTAACCCCTCCCCCATATATAGGACCACAACTCAGTGAAGTGGGTTGCCCCGCCCTGGTGAATACCTAAGGTTCCACCCCTTACAATGTAACAAGTGTGCCGAGACAAAGAAATATGACCCAAATGAAAGAATAGATCGAACTCCAGAAAAGAACTAAGCGACAAGGAAAGAGCTAACCTATTAGATGCAGAGTTCAAAACACTGGTAATTAGGATGCTCACAGAAATGACTGAGTACAGATGCAAAATAAAGGAAGAAGTGAAGGCTATACAAAGTGAAATAAAAAATATATACAGGGAACCAACAGTGAAGGGAAGGAAACTGGGACTCAAATCAATGATTTGGACCAGAAGGAAGACATAAACATTTAACCAGACCAGAATGAAGAAACAGTAATTCAGAAAAAAAAAAAATGAGGAGAGGTTTAGGAACCTCCAGGACTACTTTAAATGTTCCAACATTGGAATCATAGGAGTGCCAGAAGGAGAAGAGGAACAGCAAGAAATTGAAAACTTATTAGAAAAAAAATGAAGAAAAACTTACCCAGTCTGGCAAAGGACCTAGACATGTGAGTCCAGAAGTTCAGAGAATCCCAAAGAAGATGGATTCAAGGAGAAACGCACCAAAACACAACACAATTAAATCACCCAAGATCAAAGATAAGGAGAGAATCTTAAAAGCCACAAGAGAAAAGGAAACAGTTACCTACAAAGGAGTTCTCATAAGACTATCAGCTGATTTGTCAAAAGAAACCTTACAGGCAAGAAGAAGCTGGAAGGAAGTATTCAGAGTCATGAAAGGCAAGAACCTGCATCCAAGATTGCTCTATCCAGCAAAGCTACCATTTAGAATGGAAGGGCAGATAAAGTGCTTCCCAAATAAGGTCAAATTAAAGGAGTTCATCACCAAGCCCTTATAATAGGAAATGTTAAAGGGACTTATCTAAGAAAAAGAAGATGATCAAAACTATGAAGAGTAAAATGACAATAAACTCACATCTGTCAACAACTGAACATTAAAAAAAAAAAAACAAAAACAATAACTAATGAAGCAAACAACTAGGACAGGAACAGAATCACAGAAATGGGGATTACGTGGAGGGTTATCAGTGAGAAGTGGGATCAGGGAGAATAGGGGGGAAAGGTACAGGGAATAACAATAATTGGTAGGCACAAAATAGACAGGGAGAGGTTAAAAATAGTATAGGAAATGGAGAAACAAAAAACTTATATGTATGATTCATGGGCATGAACTAAGGGAAGGGGAATGCTGGAGGGAAGGGTGGTGCAGGATGGAGGGTGATAAAGGACAGAAAAAAACGTGGCAACTGGAATAGCATAATCAATAAAATATACCTCAAAAACGTGATATGATCTTTAAATTTGTTCTTATCTTTAAGTTTCTATCTCCTTTTTTTTTTTCTCCTAAATTTTTTTTGGTGAAGAAATTGGACCATTAGGCCTCTGAAATTCCCCATGGAAAATACCAAGGAGGTTTGGCTAATTTCTTCTCCCTGGACCCTTTACCAGGTTTCTCTGTACCTTTTTCCCCCTGGCAAACTAATAGTTAGTTAGATCTAGATTCTAGAGGTTTAATCAGAGGTTAGATCTAGATTTTAGAGGTTTGAATCAGACTTGGGGTTAACTTTTGGCAAGAATACTTCATAGGTGGTGATCTCTGCCTTGTCCTGTCTCTTTCAGTGTTGGGTGTGTCCGTGGGTTCACAGAGAGTCAGTCTGACCCACCATTCTAAGGTTCCTTGTCAGTGTTTTACCTGACAGTTTTAGTACTCATTGATGTTAGCCTAGATTCATTATTTTATTAAGTTGTGCAAAATGGTAATGTTATAATTCTATCATTCCATCTGCATTTATTAGCTGCAAGTCCTCATATAAAGAAAAACTTTTTGGTTGTCCTATGATACAATTAATACAAGAAAAAGAATGAATGCTTGATCCTTTCTTTTTATTTATCAATTTTCAAAATAATGAATTGGTTGGTTCCTTGCACCCTCTAAAGGTAACCAATAAATTTGTTGTTTTTTTAGTACCATTATGAATTCTTCAGTACCCAGCTCAAAAATTGCTTCCCCAAGTTTTCTTACCCTGAATCTAAAGGAATTTCTCCTTTCTGCTAATTCAATTTAAGCACATCTTTTCTAGTGGTATCCAGCACTTTCTACCTGTGCACTTCCTTTATCTTCAGCTGGATCATAAGCTCCTTGAAGGCAGTCTGCATAGCATTTGACATAATGTCTGAGGGAGTGTTTCTCAAACTTCACTGTGCATAGGAATCCTGGCAGGGTAGGGGAAGGTGTCTAATTAAAATGCATATTTTAATTCATTGTCTCTGGCGTGGGCTGAGATTCTCATTTCTCACAAGCCCAGGTGATGCTGATGCTGCTGGTTCAAGGACCACACTTAAAATATGAGAAATCTATTTCATTCATTCAGTAAGAAGTGCCAGTTCTGGGCCAATTCATGGGTTTGGCCCTGTTACCTTAAAATGCAAAGGGTGTGTGTGTGTGTGTGTGTGTGTGTATGTGTGTGTGTGTGTTATCAGAGAGTTTTATTTTTATTTTTATTTTTATGTTTAAGTATAACTGGTATATAATATATATTATACTACTTTCAGGTGTAGAGTTCTAGTTTTTAAATTTATTCTTTCAAATAAGTAATAGTACACACTGTAAAAAAATATTTTTTTTCATAAATTCCAAAAAGCACCCAGTGAAAGTACATCAGTTCCCAGAGGTGATCACTGTTACTTCTTTCTTTAAAAAAATATTTTATTTATTTATTTTTAGAGAGAGAGGAAGGGACAGAAAAAGAGAGGGAGAGAAACATCAATGTGTGAGACAAACATCAATGAATTGGTTGCCTCTCACATGACCCCAACTAGGGACCAGGACAGCAATTCAGTCATGTGCCATGACTAGGAATCCAACCGGCAACCTTTAGTTTTATGGGACTATGCCCAACCCACTAAGCCACACCAGTCAGGGCTACTGTTACCTCTTGAGTTTTATACCAAAGACATTTTATACATATAAGAGCATATATTTGTACCATTTTTCTTCTTTAACATATTACTCACAATGCTCTGCCACTTTTTTTCCATTTTGCTATATCTTATTAATTGTTCTGTATCTCAACATATATATCTCTACATCTTTCTCAATGGGTGGTGTAGTGTCCATACAAGATGCGTTGGCTGTTTTTATGAAGTATACAGTGAAGGGTAACTACTTCTTGGCTTCTTTCTTGTCCTACACATTCCCTAGAGAGAGCAGGTGTCTTGTCTTCCATTCTTTCAATTCTCTGAATTACCTGGCTCATGTTGGTATACTTTTGTCAGTTTCATTTGATCTAGAATACATCCATCACTCATTTACACAAGCATGTCTACACTTCTTTTCTAGTCTAGGAACTAGACTAGAGATTCCAGTCTCCCTACACTCAAATTGTGTCTTTACTCTCTATTTCCTTTGCACTCACAAGTTACTTAAAGACATTCTCTTGTTTTAATAACATATCATTGTGAATACACATATGAGGTCTGTTCAGAAAAAGTCCAGCTATTGTTAATGTAACAAGAACAGTGTGTACAACATCAATATAACCTCGCAGCCAAGGAGAGTGGACTAGAATGTGCAGGCATGAAAAATGATGACTGCACTGTACTAGTCAGTGGGGGCAGTTGATGCCATTGAATGAGCATGTGTACTGTATGGTCATGTCATTAAAAATGACTGAGTGAGTAGAGCAAGAAATCTATATCAAATTTTGCACTAAGCTTGAACATTCCTCTGCAGAAACTATTCAGATGATTGAGAAGGCTTTTGGGGATGATGCAGTGTGTGCAGCACAAATAAAAATGTGGCATAAATGCTTCGAAGGTGGTCAAGAATCTGTTGAAAATGATCCACGTTCTGGAAGGTGTGCAATAAGCAGAACACCTGAGAATGTTGAGCATGTATGGGCTGCAATCAACAAAGATGAGCTATGGACAGCGTGAGAACTAAAAGCTGATCTGGGGATTCCAAAAATTACTGTGTCCTAGATTTTGGTGCAGAATCTTGGCATGAAACATGTCATAGCAAAATTCGTTCCACAACTTCTGCTACCAGAGCAGAAGGAACATCTGCAGTTGCTAATGATTTGATTCAACCGGCTACCAATGAACCAGATTTCCTCAAGAAGGTCATAACCAGAGATGAATCAGGTATCTATGGCTGTGATCCATAAACAAAGGCCCAAGTATTCCAATGGACGTCACCTGGTTCTCCATGCCTGAAGAAGGCATGGCAAAGTCTCAGCAAGATCGAGGCCGTGTCAGCTGTGTTTTTTGATTGGGAAGGTGTCCTTCATGAGTACGCCTATCCAGGCCAAACAATTAATAAGTAGTACTACCTTAATGTTCTTTGTTGATTGAGAGATGCAGTACTGTAGAAACACCTGCAGTTATGGGCTATTGGTAATTGGCAGCTTTATCATGACAATGCACCCATCATGCTTATGCATCATATCTTCTGAAGAGTGTTTTGGTGAAACATCAAATCGCCCAGGTGACTCAACACCTCTACAGCCTAAATTTGGTGCTCTGCTTCTGGCTTTTCCCAAAACTAAACTGGCTTTTCCCAAAACTAAAACTTTTGGTTTTTCCCAAAACTAAAGTCACCTTTGAAAGGGAAGAGAGTTCAGGCCATCGATGAGATTTGGGAAAATATAACATCAGCTGATGGTAATTCCAGCAAAAGATTTTGCAGATTTTTGAACAGTGGAAGAGATGCTGAGAGAACTGTGTGAGGGTCGAAGGTGCCTATGGTGAAGGGGACTGAGGCATCATTGCCCCATGTACAATGTTTCTTGTATTTTGTATCTTCAATAAATGTCTCTATTTTTCATACCCCATGGCTGGATACTTTCTGGACAGGCCTCACGCATGTGTATAAAATATGTATTGACAGGGTACAGGACACACCACCCCAAAATATAATGCCTCGGCATGTTGAATATTTCAGGCTGAAGGAGTTTGAGAAAATAGATGCAGGAATGACTCTCTGACCTTCCCCCAAAGCAGGTCATAACACCCTCAGGTGAGAAGTGCCCTCTCCTCACCCTGATGAAAAGAACATCTTTGTGTCCACGCCTGAGAGACTCCTGACAGGAATCTGAAAGAAGGCCTTGTTAAATTTCCCAAAGTTTACTTTACTGAGCTCGTATCCCTCTGGTCCTATCACATTTTTCCATGACTTTCCAGTCTTCATCAAACATAGCATAAAAACATATAGGTTTAACCTCTTCTATAGGTCTTCATTTCCCTATGAAAGTGCCCGTGTCCAATAAAATTTATATTAAATAAATTTATATGCTTTTCTCTTGTTAACCTATCTTTTGTTACAGAGAACCAGCCAAGAACCTAGAAGGGTAGAAGGAAAAGATACTTTTTCCTTTCCTACAATATACTTCAGGAAGAAATAAAAACACTAATAGTAGAAGCCTTCTGTCACCTGCCTCTTCCTCTATTTTCCCCAACAGGGTAACTACTGTCCTGAATTTTGCATTAGTCATTCTCTGGCTTTCCTTTTCTCAGTGGTTCTCAGGCTCTAGTGCATCAGAATCACCTAGAGGGCTTGTTAAAACACAGATCGTTGGGTGCTGCAGTTTCTGACTCAGTAGATCTTCTACATGTGATGCTACTGCTGACCCTAGGACAGCAGTTTGAGGACTACTGCTTTACCTCAAAGGTAGTCTTGATTTCTATATGATGACTCTGGTGCTTCCCCAAAACCTAGCCACTTCATAAATGTGTGTTAAGAACCTCCCCCCATTTTTCCTCTACTCCATTCTCTTTTTTCCTTTTTTTTTTAATTTTTATTTTAATTGTTATTCAAGTACAGTTTTCTGTCGTTTACTCCTGTCCCAGTCCACCCCCCCAGTGCTCCCCACCTCCCTCCCATTTCCACCCCCCTTAGTTTTTGTCCATGTGTCCTTTATACTTGTTCCTATAATTCCTTCCCTTTTTCCCCTGAAATTCTCTTCCCTCTGGATACTGTCATCCCATTTTCTATTTCAATGTCTTTGGTTATATTTTGCTTGCTTGTTTGTTTTGTTGCTTAGGTTCCTGTTAAAGGTGAGATCATATGGTATTTGTCTTTTACCGCCTGGCTTATTTCACTTAGCATAATACTTTCCAGTTCCATCCATGCTGTTGCATAGGGTAGGAGCTCCTTCTTTCTTTCTGCCACATAGAATTCCATTGTGTATATGTACCATAGTTTTTTGATCCATTCATTGACTGATGGGCACCTAGGTTGCTTCCAACACTTTGCTATTGTAAATTGG
>PVKM010015184.1:0-28174 GCA_004027735.1 Carollia perspicillata | reverse complement strand
TTGAGGGACACACACCTCCGCTGACACCTGCCTGAGTGGGCTGTGCTCACCCAGCTGTCTCCTGCCATCACTTTTGTTCCTCCACCCCATGACACCAGAGTGAGGGTCAAGAGTGAAAATTCGGTTGTGCCCTCCCATTGATGCAACCACCCCTGTGACATCCCGTGACTAGGACATAGAGCAAATGACAGGGACGCTCCTGGCTGGCTCCTGCTGACATTCGTAGGCTCTCCTCCTGGGGGAGGCCTGCCCTGCTTGTCTCCTCCTCCTCCCTTTGCCTAGGCCAGTTGTCCTCCAGGTTGCAGTTGACATGTCACCTCTTTGCTCCAAGAAGCTTCTCCTGAGAGCTTCGGTCCTGTCACCCCCCATTGACCCCTCTCTGCTCTGCGTCTCTGGTATACCCATTCTGTACTCTCCAACTCCATGAGCCTCATGAGTGGGAGGCATCCCTAGACCCTGCCATCAGCCTCACGTGCACTCGGCCCTGGGAGTGAGCAGGGAAGCTGAGCATCGCTGATGGTCAGTGCAGCCCCTGGGCAGGATGGACAGGGTCCCCAGGACCTCCATGCTGTGGCTGTCGAGGTTAGGGCACAAGGCAGGTCTCCACCGAGAGTGACGGCGGGTCACCCACACGGTCTGTTTCTCCGCCTCTGGCAGGAGGCATCTTGGGGTGTCTTCCAGCTGTAAGGGAGTCCCTCAGGGTCCTCCGGGGGGGTCCAGGTTGGCACTTTGAGAGCCTGTCCTTTGTGTTTGTCATCCTAAGAGTAAAACCTTCACTGTCCCATGCTAGGAAGGTTCAACAGCTTGATGGGAAACTGTCCTCTAAGGGATTTACAGTCACCCTTCCCACTCTCCTGCTTGTGAGGAAGTGTACAAAAAATGGGGCAGTGTTGAAGACATGCCCCTCACACCCAGAACTTACGACGTAAGACAGAGCTACTAACAGACCATGGTCACCGAGCCTTGGAAAACTCGTAAATGAGCAGAAGAGATTTAGCAACCATGGTTCTCCTTAGCCCCCCTTCCCTGGTAGGTCATAAAATAAAAATGCAGTGGTCAGGTCTTCACGCCTCTGGAGCCGGTTGGCAGTGTGTGTGGCCCTGTCGCTGCGTGTTCACGATGTTACATGTACTTGCTTCTGCAGCAGGTTTCCGAGTAGGCTGAGGGAAGGCCCGCCCGTGCTGTCACCTCCCCTTCAGTGACTCGGGACCCCAGGACCTAACAACCTGCCACCTGCACCACTCCCCTGCCCCCAGGCGGGGCGCCCCCCACTGCCCGCCAGTGCCCAGCCTGCTCCCGTTTCCTCTGCGTCTTGGACGGGGCAGTGAGCTAGGGGTAAGGGTGATGTGGTTTTTTCCCTCGAAAATGAACAAAAGGACGAAAACTCAACAAGGCGTTTTAAAGGTTGGCTTGAAATGGTATTGATTCTTAACCAAGTTTTATTCCAACATCCCTGCTTTTCACTTGTAATGATATATGTCCTTTTTAGGGAAGGCTATCTTTGCCTTGATTTTTCTCTCTAGTATTATTAGTCACCTTCTGCTGATTGAATGTCAGAGGTGACGAGGTGACGGCAGATTTGCCGAGGCACGTCATCTGGCCACCGGACGCGGAAACCCGGAGGTGGCGGGCGTGCTGTTTCGGAGGCCGGCTGACCCCAGTACCTTAGCGCAGTGGTTTCAGTGGCTTAGCTTTAAGCGTGCTTAATAAATAGTTATTTCTCTTTCACAGCCACAGCTATTGCAAATCCAATACTGTCCTTCTTAGATGTTAAACGGATTTTATTTCAAAAAATTACCGCTAAAGGAGATGAGTTGGTAAAAGCCTTTCACCTGCTCGATACCGGCCACACCCTGACAGTGTCCAAGAGCGGACTGAGAAGACTCATCGCCATCTTCCTGCTGCCTCTCACAAGAGAACAGTTTCGAGAGGTGCTGGCCCAGGTACAGTGCGTGCAGCGATCCAGAGCCGCCCGGCTGCGGGGGAGAGGGCGCGGAGGCCAGCAGCGTGTCCCCCAGCCACACTGGCCCCGTGTCCCAGGGAGCAGCTCGTGGTATTGTTCGCAGTTCGCTCACTTAGGCTCTGGCAGGCGCGGGGCGATCCGTGCGGACTTCGGTCCTATTTGCATGCAGCACTGTCACAGTCGGTTTCTTTTCATAATTTTTGTGAGGCTTTCCGTGTATGAAGTGTTGGGTTGACTTATATTTTGGAACTTACTGCAGATGCTCTTGACTTAAGATGGGTTTCGTCCTGGTAAACCCATCACGAATTGAAAACATCCCACGTCGAAAACACACTGAATACCCCAGCCCGCCCAACACCCGGCTCAGCCCAGCCCACCGTACCGCGCTCAGGACGCTCGCACCCACCGCCGACTGCGTGGGGTCCTCTGACACAGTCGGGGCCTGTCGTGTACCCCGTGACCGCGTGGCAGTGTTCTCTTGCTTGTACAGGGCGTGCGTCCCTGCAAACAGTGCGTGCGCGTCCTCACGAGCTTTATTTGACTGACGCTTTATACCACATGGGAAATAAAAATATCACTTCCTCTTAAATGTCTCCTATCTCCATGATCTGATGTTAATTTGAAAACCCGACAGTCCTCCCAAGCTAGTCAGCCATACTGGAAGAGGAACAGCACAGAAAGCGTGAGGCGCGCACCTGGCGGTGAGAGCTACACGGGGTTTGAAGGAAGTCAGTGGGAGCTGTCAGCCCTCAGAGATTAAGGAAGGGGTGAGGCAGGGCCCGGTCGTCTGCGCCGAATGGTGAGAGTGGTTTTCTAGAGCCTCCAGCTCCTAAGAGCTGTGTGCACATCGGGGAGGCTGGGGTCTGGTACCACAAACAGGAGGCCAAGTTCACGGGGGAGTGGAGGCCAGGGCTTCTCTTCCCAGCCCCGGAGTGCAGAGAGTGTGACTTTCCTAGGTCTTCTAACGATGAATTCTTGTGGTAATACAAATTTCTTTTTCAAGGGTTAATGTAAGCCTGATGGGTAACGTATTAAACTGGTAAAGTATTTCGTGGGGATTCCCCCTTAAAATTAGAAAAGAATTTCCAGGTAGTGTAAATTTACTTGAACTTTAATTTTATTGCAAGACCTGTGTCAAGCATGCCCACCTGTCGAGTGTTCAATGATCGATCAGCGCCTGTCCCTTGGTTTCCGTTAACAGTGATGTGGCCTCAGCCTCTGAGTATTAACACAGAAACTTGAAGAGAAGCTGAATTGGTAAACAGATCACAGGGGAAGAAAGCAGAGTTCCGCCTGGGCCCAGTGGTTGTGCCGTGTGGGAAGGAGAAGTCTTTGAAGAGACCTGGCGGCGTGGACATTGACTCCAGCCCCAGTCTCAGAACTTGCTTTCAGCGAATCGCCTGTGGATGGTGTTGATCCTTAAACGTTTTTGTTGGAATCACAAATATTGAAATGGACCAGCTTCTCTGCTTAGCTTTGGAGATGGGTCACTGCAGAATGGTATCTGCCGCGTCAGAATTTGTGCCAGGCCATAAGCAGCAGCACGAAATGCAGTGGAAGCTTCCGTAGGTTGATGGGCGTTCTTTTCTTGTGGGCAAGGCTCACTCAGGCTCCGCAGTCGAAGAGCTGTCCCACCCTCACCAGCGGCGCTCCGTCGGGAGGTCACGGCTCCACTCTGTGGAACCCCCACTGTTTCCGTCTCCACACCCTGCGAACAGGGTGTTCAGGCTACCCCGATTGACTCACGTAAAACACTCGGCGTGGTGCCCGCCCCCGTGGGCAGAGCATGAGCTCTGCAAATGTTTCTCCGCAGCTTCATTTACTCCTGTCTCTCCCAAACCCGGGACGGCGCCCAGGCTTGGAGCCGCATAGTTCATCTGGCCCTGCCCTGCTTCTTCTTTAAGATAAGGGAGACTTTGAAGTCTCCCCAAAGTTATAGCCACTAGAAAATGCTCTATCAGAAATAAAGGCCATGGGTGTCCTTTCCAGGAAAAAGGTGTCACAGAGGACACCTTTCCTCCGGTCCCATCTCCTCCTTGCTCACGCTGTAAGTAGCGAGGAGAGCGCGTCCCTCTCGGAGAACTGAGGTGACCGAGCTGGGCTGCGCGGCGGGGACTCGAAGGGCCAAGACGGTGTCATGCTTGAGTTGGGGGGACTTGGGGGCCGCTCAGCAATGTGGGAGGTTGGACTTTGTGGAATGACATGAACCTTAATAAAATATATTTGTGTTTATCTTAATTTTAGTTTTATAACTCCTTTTGGAGAGAAAATTTATTTTTCATTTAAAAATTTTTTCTTATTTGGAAGTAATTTCACACCTCCAGAAAGCTTGTAAGACTAAGAACAGTGCAGACAGAGAGCCCTATGGCACAGGCCTGTGCACCGGCGGCGTGTCCACTGTGAACACGTAGCTCACCTGCTTCTCCTGTGAGCGTCCGGGGCGCGGGGTGTGCGCACATGTGAGTGTCCGTCCACGATGCACACAAAGGAGGTGGGCATAGCGTTGCTTTTCTGAACCATCTGAGAGGAAGTTGCTCGTGTTACGGTTCTTTACTTCTAAGTACTTCAGTGTGCGTTTTCTGAGCATAAGAATTGGTCTCCGACACATCACAGCGCAGTTGTCAGCTCCAGTAAATCGCACACTGAGAAAGTAACTTTGTTTAATTTACAGTCTTGGCATTCTTGACTCAGTACTGTTCTTGATAGGATTTTGAATTTAAAAGTGACTTTTCTGTACCTTAAAAATGTATAAATGTACAGAGAGCTTACACGACACTCAGAAGGTAAAACTGTTCCGGGCCTCAGCCTCTTGGAAAATATGTATGTATTATATTTGTATGTACGTAATATTAATGTATGTATGTAAAATACATACTGGAATATATTTTTACTTTATTTTTAGATGGAGCTAGATCTGAGATCATTGGTAGCTGCCTTGTTGACATTTAACTGAGCACAGACTGGCGTTTGCGTGGTTCGCGTCTGGTTTGCTGAGTGCACGTGCCGGCTGGGACGCCTGCCCCGCCGACAGCGCCCCGCCTGGCCCCTGAGCTCTCTAACCGGCTGTCTCCTTCCTGTCTGAACCTAGATCCCGCTCACCAGCTCCGGTGCTGTTCCCTACCTTGAATTCCTGTCCAGGTTCGGTGGAATTGGCCCAGATATAAATTTTATTAAGAGGTAAGTGGGGTTTTTGTTGTTATTCATATGAAAACGTGAACTTTGAAGTGATAAGAGATAGGACACAAGGTCATTAGAGCTACTCGTGTTGCCGGGTGTGTATGGAAGACGTGTTGGTGGCTTGTCCCTGTGGAACACAGTGGAGTTAACCCTCAGTCAAACATTCATTTCAGCTTCCGCTCCTGGCCCACGGGAGAGACGGGCTGCTGAAATGAGTGCGGCGTGGGCTGTGGAGAGCCTTCTGGCCATCAGCGCCCAGGACGAACTAGAGGATTTGCCAAATGACCACCCCTTGGGCCCCAGTGAAGATGAGGGGGACAGTGATGGAGAGCGACGGCATCGACAGCTTCTGGAAGCCGTCACCTCTCTTGATGGAAAGAAGAGGTGGAGACCTGCCGAGCGATCTGAGGCTAGTCTGAAGGTGTCTGAGTTCACTCTCAGTGCCGAAGGGCTGGGGGAAAGGCTGGTCCTTCCTGATCTGCTTGAGCCCTTTAGAGCCTCGCCCTCGTTGGCCACTGTGCAAAAGCAACTGAACAGAGTCAGATCGAAGAAGACTGTGGAGTTACCTTTCACCCAAGAAGAGGTTGAGCGAACCCACAGGGAGGTGGCATTCCACGAAACCTCCCGGGCCCTCTCCAGGTGGGACCCCATCGTGCTGAACAACCGCCGGGCAGAGCAGCAGGTTTTCCCCAGGAAGAAGGGGCAGGCGGCCTTCGCTCCCACTGAATGCGTGCTCGGCGCCTGGGAGGCAGGGACTGCCCTGGAGCAGGAAGTTTTCAGCCTTCTCTGTAAGAACAAGCAGCCAGTGAGAGACCCGTTGCTGACCCCCGTGGAGAAGGCCTCGCTCAAAGCCACGAGCCTGGAAGAGGCGAAGGTGCGCCGAGCACAGCTTCAGAGGGCCCGGGCCCTGCAGTCCTACTACGAGGCCAGGGCTCGAAGAGAGAAGAGAATCAAAAGCAAAAAGCATCGCAGGGCTCTGAAGAAAGGGAAGGCCAAGGAAGTTCTCAAAGAGTTGGGGAAGCTGTGGAAGGTCAGTCCTCCTGCTGCACCGAGAGACCTGCAGAAACTGGACAAGGCCAGAATGATGGAGCGAATGAGCCTTAAGCACCAGAACAGTGGCAAATGGGCAAAATCAAAGGCAATTATGGCCAAATACGACATGGGGGCTCGCCAGGCTATGCAGGAGCAGTTGGCCAGGAACAAAGAACTGACACAGAAACTCCAGGCGGCCTCCGGCAGTGAGGAAGAGGAAGGAGGTACAGAAGAAGAGGGTGACCTCCTTTTCCCGGATGTGGTGGATGAGGCACAGGTGACAGCAGATGGACCAAACCCCTGGATGGTCAGATATCGCTCTGGGGCCACGGAAGAGGCCAAAAGCCAGAAGGAGCCTGAACAGCGTCCAGAGCCTGTGGCCGACGAGGCTCCTGAAAGTGAAGGGGAAGGAAGACCAGTGGCAGAGGAAGAAGCTTTGTTGAAAGAATTTGAGGAAAGGCGATTGCTCAGGAAAAAGTCTGGGCTCGGCCAGGATGCCAAGCCAGTGGGCAGACAACAAACAAAAGATTCCAGCAGCCAAGAGGCATTGTCTGAATCGAGGGCACTGTCTCCAAAATTCAACAAGGACAAGCATCTGTGCGGGAAGCAAAAAGTGAACTCGCCGAGGACAGTTTTGCCAGTCCAGAGAGAGGCACTTGCCAGGGAAGAAGAGAAGCCCCTGTGGCTGCCAAGGCCGGAGAGTGCAGAGGCTCTGGAAGAGCCAGAGGCACGGGACAGAGAGCGGCGCTTCCATGATAAGGAGCCTCCTGGGCCTGGGCTGGAAAGGCAGCAGCTGGAGAGGAAGCTGGCTGGGCAGCCTGGTGCTCCCAAGGAGAAGGAAAGGAAGCGCACGATCGACCTCCGGAGCATCCTCGCCTCCAAATCCCCTTCCTCAGAGTCCTTGCCTGTCCCCACGACCATAGAGGAGCTGGAAGGTGAAGGGAACAGAGATCACCAGCACATGATAAAGGAAGCCTTTGCTGGAGACGATGTCATCAGAGACTTCCTGAAAGAGAAGAGGGAAGCTGTGGAGGCAAGTAAGCCAGCGGACATGGACTTGACTCTGCCTGGTTGGGGCGAGTGGGCTGGTGTGGGCCTGAAGCCCAGTGCAAGGAGGAGACACCGGTTTCTCATTAAAGCCCCCGAAGGTCCTCCAAGAAAAGATAAGAACTTGCCAAATGTGATCATCAGTGAGAAGCGAAATATCCATGCAGCAGCTCACCAGGTACAGGGGCTTCCATATCCATTTACCCACCATCAGCAGTTCGAAAGGACCATCCAGACCCCTGTCGGGTCTACATGGAACACCCAGAGGGCCTTCCAAAAGCTGACTGCACCCAAGGTCGTCACCAAGCCAGGCCATGTCATTAAGCCTATAAAAGCAGAGGATGTGGGCTTCCGGTCTTCCTCAAGGTCAGATCTCTCGGTCATAGGGAGGAATCCGAGACGGCTCTCCACACGTCACCACAAACAGCTGAAGAAAAACTCTGCAGGTTGAGTTGCCCGAGGAGTGACCCCCTGGCGCCCAGAGCCAGGAGCCCTGCCCCTCCCGTGGCGGCCCGGGTTCACTCCGAC
The DNA here is from genome assembly GCA_004027735.1 of Carollia perspicillata. Lineage (NCBI taxonomy): Eukaryota > Metazoa > Chordata > Mammalia > Chiroptera > Phyllostomidae > Carollia > Carollia perspicillata. Next base: position 20,427 of record PVKM010015184.1, on the reverse strand, counting down.
TGCAGGGTCTGTCCAAAACTGCCTAGCGCACTGCGGGCGCGGTGGAGCCGCATCTTAGGATCAGAGGCATTTACGTCTGTTAAAAAACTGTTTAGAAAAGATTCTAACACCTATATAGGATATTTTTCAGAATAATAGAAGCAATGCTGTTAAAAAATGGAAACATAGCAAACTAAAATCAGATTAACATTATATGCAATGTATGTCAGATTTGAAAGTAATTTTAATTTTGCAGTAAAATAACATTAAGATGCCAAATTTAAAATTTGTTCAGTTTTATATAATTTAAGTGTCTGTCAATGGAAGGTGATGATATTTTGGTAGCCAGAAGTTAAATATTTTTAAAAACATCTTTGAATGACTTTCTTTGTATTTCATAGCTTTAGCAAAAGCGTGGGACACATTTGCTTTATCTGCAAAATGGGAGTGTTAAAAGTGTGAACTTCAGTTCTGTTTCATCTGTGAAGTTTTTTCATTCTAGTGTGTGATTTAGGAAATATTGTTTTAGTAAAAAAATATTCACTCAGATTGTCTACTCTAAATGAGTAAGCCTCGTTTTCTTAGGAATTGTATGAATTTGGTCTTGAAATGGCAGATGTTGGCATTGACGCTGTCAGGACTGGGTGTGCCGTGGCTGCCGCTGAGGCGGAGAAATTAGTGCCGCAGGAGGGCGGGGAACGGAGCTGTCATCGGTGGGTATAGCGTTTCCGTTCTGTAAGATGAGAAAGCCCTGGCGACCTGTTATGCAACAATGTGAATTTACTTAACATTAATAAACTGTACTTTAAAAAATAGTCAATGGTAAATGTTGTGTGTTTTCCACTTCTTTTTTACCACAGTTAAAACAAGATAAGAATTAGTACAGAAGCTCCCGCAGGCCTGACAAAGTACTCGATCCGGGACTTCTCTTGCTTTGTTTAGTTAATGCTCAGGACGCGGGGACTGTGACAATTTCCAGGGCCATCCAAAAGAATGCCTGACTGTTTTATAGACTGCATAGTTATGCTCTTGACCTAAAACCATCTCCATTAGGGGCAACCTTGGTGAGCAAGTAGGAACTTATTTTCACATTTTTTGTTGAAAAAGCTAAACAACTCTAAATGCAGAAAGCAGGAGAGTTCTTTATATTTAAATGTTGAAACATCAGTCTAATAATTAACTTGAAATTAAAAGCAGAAATTGCTCCTTACAAAAATGGCTAAATATTTGAACTAAATTTGAAAGCCTCTGACTTACTGAGAAGAGAAGCCGAATTCTCTTTGTTGAAGATGACACACACAGTTAACGGAGGCTTCTCTTTCTAGTAGTATGGTAGCATGTGTTCAGGAACAGCACTTCCCCTGGAAACGGCTACAATCCTGGACACAAGGGAAGCACTGTAATCATTACTGAGCTGGTAGGACAGCCAGGAATCCCCAGAGGCCAAACGTGAAAAGAAAATTGGGATCCAAAGAAGTGAGTATTCCAAAAAAGCCACTATTACCTTGAGGATATTGGCCAAATCCTGGTCAGTTTGTGTGTCAGTTTTGTTGGCCTTTGGAGTAAAGGAGACAAGAGACAAAGCCTAGAGGGGGGTGCCCAAGGTGGAGGAAACTAATAGAAGGCCAATACATACAAAGTTTGGACACCTATACCCTCAGGAGGGAGGGCATCACAGAAGGGCACAAAAAGGAAACACGCCCGTTTGAACACTGGCATCGGGTGAATAGGGAAAAAATTGTAACCACAAGTTGATTTTCGTGCCGGTCTGTGCCTGAAATAGTGCTGTCTGTGGCCTGAAAAGGCTCAGGCTAGGGATTTACCTAAAACTGGTCCGGGACTGGGCATGCCCTTCTGTTGGGAACACATCCTCAACATAGCCCTTAAAGAATTTCCACAGATAAAGTACCAAGTAACATCAGACCACAAAAGAAAACCTTGAAAATACATGAAGAGACAAACAAGGCAGACTTAAAAACCAGTAGAAACAGTAGCCGGGAGAGTATCCGATACAGAGTCTAAAAGTAGTGTTTTAATGATTAAGAAAATGAATGAATGGATTCAATATATAAATACAAAAGAAGAGGTAACAAAAATAAAGATTTGAAGAAGTACAAAATGAAACTTCTGGTACTGAAAGTTACAGTGACGGTAGCTGTGAATTCATCAGACGGGTGGAAGCCGTGGATTGAACACAGCCGGAAAGAGCATTAGTGGAGTGGAAAACAGATCTGAAGAAGTTACCCAGAATGCAGCACAGAAAGACGGAGACGCAAAATATGGAAGAGAGGAATAGACACGGAAGAGTGGAAGAAAAGGCCTAACGTGCTTCTTACTGGATTTATCGACATGTAGGAGAGATTAAGACAGAGGTAATATTTGAAAAGATAGTGGCTGAGTATATCAACCCAGATAACAAAAAGAAGTGCCTAGACACATCAGTGAAGCTACAGAACATCAGAACCAAAGGGAAAATACTAAATGCTTTGCAAAGAAAAGGTGAGTTGATTTCAGGGGAGTGACAGACCGACGCTGAGTTCAGCAGTGACAAGGGAAGGTATAAACGACAGTGGGGAAAAATCTCTTCAGTGGGCTGAAATAAAATATTTGCCACTGAGGAATTCTGTACTGTTTGTAAGAATAGGAACAAGAGCTTTTTCTCTGGGAGTCCCTAGAAGCTTCTCCTCTCCTTGCCACATCACACTCATCCACTGATAATAGGGTATTTGGAAAAGGGAGTGATAGCTGCCCCCTCGGCCCGTGGCGTGCAAGGCTACCTTTCACCTAGATCTCACACCCTTTTTTCAGACCGAGTTGCGTAAAAGTAACAGGTAGCCTCTGCAGTCCTGGAGTTATCAGGTCGTTAGACTTGGCTGAGTCTCAGGACACTGACAGAGTTGCAGCTCAAATTCCATGAATTTGTGGCGGTGGGACTGGTTCTGGTCCCAGCACCTCCCTTCTGGAAATAGGGGTTGAGAGGTCCCATTTTATCAGCTAGCACGTGTTGCCCTTAGCACATGAGAAAGTTCAGGAATGTCCAAGAGTGGATGGTTCAGTCGGAAGAAACATGAAGATTGGAGAGGACATCTTGCTTAATAAAGACATTTAAGACCTGGAATGACATCAACAGTTCTGTTCCTCTAGGTGTACGAAAGCTGGTAAGGACAAGATGTGGAACTATTGTCATATCCAGCAGGGGGGGCCTCACATCATTTGTAGTAAGGGTAGTATCATCATCAACCCTCAGAAACATCAAAGGAATTATTCTACTTAATAAATCGAACCTTTCTGAAATTATATTTTATCAATTATGCTATCGCAGTTGTCCCATATTTTTTCTCCCATTTATCCCCTCTGCCCTGCAAACCCTTTCCTCTGCATTCCCCCACCTTAGTTCATGTCCGTGGGTTGTACATATAAGTTCTTTGGCTTCTCCATTTCCTATACTATTCTTAACCTCCCCCTGTCTATTTTGTACCTTCCAATTATGCTTCTTATTCCCTGTACCTTTCCCTCCCCTGATGTCCCCCCACGCTGATAAACCTCCATGTGATCTCCATTTTTGTGATTCTGTTCCTGTTCTAGTTGTTTGCTTAGCTTGTTTTTGTTTTTGTTTTTTAGGTTCAGTTATTGATAGTTGTGAGTTTGTTGTCATTTTACTGTTCATATTTTTTATCATCTTAGATAAATCCCTTTAACATTTCTTATAGTAAGGCCTTGGTGATGATGAACTCCTTTAACTTGACCTTATCTGGTAGTACTTTATCTGCCCTTCCATTCTAAATGAAAGCTTTGCTGGATAGAGTCATCTTGGATGTAGGTCCTTGCCTTTCATGACTTTGAATACTTCTTTCCAGCCCCTTCTTGCCTGTAAGGTTTCTTTTGAGAAATCAGCTGATAGTCTTATGGGAACTCCTTTGTAAGGAACTGTCTCCTTTTCTCTTGCCACTTTTAAGATTCTCTCCCTATCTTTAATTTTGGGTAATGTAATTATGATGTGCCTTGGTGTGTGCTTCCTTGGGTCCACCTTCTTTGGGACTCTCTGAGCTTCTTGGACTTCCTGGAAGTCTATTTCCTTGGCCAGACTGGGGAAGTTCTCCTTCATTATTTTGTCAAATAAGTTTTTAATTTCTTGTTCTTCCTCTTCTTCTTTTGGCACCCCTATGATTTGGATGTTGGAACATTTAAAATTGTTCTGGAGGTTCCTAAGCCTCTCCTCATTTTTTGCATTCTTGTTTCTTCATTCTGTTCTGGTCAAATATTTATTTCTTCCTTCTGATCCAAATCATTGATTTGAGTCCTGGTTTTCTTCCCCTCACTATTGGTTCCCTGTACGTTTTCCTTTATTTCACTTCACATAACCTTCACTTCTTCCTCTATTTTGCAACCACACTCAACCAATTCTGTGAGCATTCGGACTACCAGTGTTTTGAACTGTGCATCTGATAGGTTGGCTATCTCTTCATCGCTTAGTTCTATTTAGTTCTATTTTTTGGAGTTTTGATCTGTTCTTTCATTTGGGCCATATTTTTTTGTCTTGGTGTGCCTGTTATGTAGTAAGAGGTGGAGCCTTAGGTGTTCACCAGGGCGGGGCAACCCACATTGCTGTGTTGTGGTGCTGTATGTGGGGGAGGGGTCCGAGAGGGGACAGTGCTCTTTGCTTAGCTCTTGGCTGGCTTTCAGTCACTTCCTTCACTAACCACAAGCAAATTGTGCCCTTCTGGTGCTGATTCCTGGGTAGGTGGGTTTGTATACATTCTAAGATCTTGTGGGCCCCTCCAACAAACTCTCCTGTGAGGCTGGGTGTTTCTTCTGCCACTGCCACAACTCCCACAGGTTTTTATAGTCAGAGGTTTTGAGGCTTTCTTTCCCTGCACTGGAACCCTGGTTGTGGGTCTGTCTCACTCCCAAGTTGCTCCTTCTGGGTTATCCACATGCAAATGTGGGACCACCTGTTCCACCAGCCACCTGCCTTGCCTCGTCCCCCAGCCAACTTGCCATGTGTCCTCTCCGCCCCGGCTGCCTGTCTCTGCCCCTCCTACCAGTCTGGATGAATGTTTCTTTAACTCCTTGGTTGTTGGACTTCCATACAGTTTGATTTTCTGGCAGTTCTGGTTATTTTTTGTTTGTAAATTTGTTGTTGTCCTTTTGGTTGTGCAAGGAGGCAAAGTATATATGCCTACGCTGCCATCTTGGCCGGCAGTCAGATTGAACCTCTTTTCCCTGATGGATATGTAGGACGTTCCTGCATGTGGACCGAATGTCTTCTGTGTATTAAATAGTCCATGTGGCACTTGGCACAAAGCTACCTCCTTGAAGCACAACTACAACCTTCAATGTACAAAACAATCACAGCATCTTCGGAGGAATTTTTCAAAGCTTTCTGAGCACCACACAAGAAGATTCCCCCCAGAGGTCTGAGGAAGAACTCACTAAAGAGCCTGAGAATTGGGTTGAAGCTAAATCGGTTCACAGAGACTGTGTATCAGCCGTTAGGGCGTTCGTTGACAGAGAAGGTGTGAAGCTGGTTCCAGCAGGTAGACTGTGGTAAAGAAGGGAAGAAAGGCTCTGGGCCCCGAGAAGCAGGATTTGGGAGGAAAACGACTGTTTGCTACCAAGAAGCTCCAGAAAGGGGTCCCATACGGAAGAAGCCCTCTGCATGTCGCTTTGAATGTGTGTGCTTTTAGGGGTCACTTCAATTTGGATAGCTTACTTGACTTTCTGAAGATTGAAGACATGATAAAATGAATGAGAAGCATTAAAAAATAAAGACTAAGGGTAAAATAAGAACATTCTCAGATAAAAACTGTTTATCTTCTGCAGATCTCGACTGAAGGAGAGTCTGAAAGATATGCTCAAGGCAGAAGAAATGGGATCCTAGGTGGCCCTCCGTGATCTATCCCCCCAACGGGCGGGGACTGTGCTGCTCTCCTCTGTCCCCAGGACTCAAACCCAAGACTGCCTGGGTGTCACCGACTGAGGGCCTTTGGCAGGCTGTCCCCTCTGCAGCTCTTCCCCTGCAGGCCACTCTGCCACACCCTTTAGGTCAGCACTCAGTGTGATCACCTAGAACCTGAGCTCTGTGAGGGCAGGGGCCTTTGTCAGTTCTATTGTTCGGTGAGTCCCAAGCCTCTGGGGCAGTGTTTGGCACATAGTAGGTGCTTACCGCATATGTGTTGAAGAAATGGATGGAAAAACAGCAATGAAAACAACACCTGTAGTCAGCAAGCTGAGTGAATCTCATGGACATAAGATTGAGTGAAGGAGCAAGAAACAAAAGCATCTCCTATTCATGTGACATTCAAAAAAGACACGTTGAATTATATTTTTAGGGATACATACCTACGTGGTAAAATTTTAACCAGAGGAAAGGAAATGGCATCTTTGATACTAGGGGAGCAGTTACTCCCAGGAGGAGGGGAAGCATCAGGACGAGAGAGGGCGGTTGGGGGGGCCCTTTTGAATTGGCTTTGATTCTTCATCTGAGTAATTGTTAAACTGCATATGTGTTGTGTGTAGTTCTCTGCACATGGGTTATATTTCATAATAATTTAAAGCCCAAGGAATTTAGTGAGCAGATTATACACAGCTGAAGAAATAAGTGACCTGAGAGATGGGTCAGAAGAAATTAGGCAGAAAGCAGCAGAACTACACAGAAGATGTACTAGGAATTCTGTGAAGAGAGGGGCGAGGGGAGGGGTGGGGGTAATATCCAACTGGTAATATCCAGAGGGGCGAGGGGTGGCTGAGAATTTTCCAGAACCGATTAAAGGCACTACCCTGCAGTTTCAAGAAGCCAAATCTCAAGCAGGATTAAAAGCAGGAGCAGAGACGGGACCCCAAAGCCGAAGCCAAATATCAGCATTTAGACAGACGTGACTTCTGAGCAGTAACAATGGAAACCAGAGAGAGGGGCTTACTCGCTGCGATGTGTTGAAAGAAAACTCCTAGAATCGGGCAACGAATGAAACTATCTTTCAGCATTTCCAGCGCCAAAATGAAGACATGCTCAAACGAAAGAGGTCTGGCCCTACCAGCCCAGAACGGCGGTGCTCAGTGGAATTCCAGGTGGAAGGAACTGATCCGGACGGAAGGTCGGAGGTGATGGAAGGAGGAGGAAGAGCAAAGGTGGCAGCGGGCGCGTGGCGAACCCTAAGCATCTGCTGACCACGGGAAGCGCTAACAACTGTGGGAAATGACGATGCTCCAGGAATTTAAAAACGGAATGAGATTAACATACAGGATAGTGGTAATGTTGCAATCGAGAGGAGGGGCTCCCCTGGTCTCCCGTCTTGCTCCCTGCGCACGGCGATTTCCTTCAGGGCTCTGTCGTTGTTGCGGCGTGTGTCACTCCTCTGCATGTGTTCTCTCTGTTGCTGTCTCTAGCACTAAGCATGTTTGAGACTGGAAACGGTGTCCCGGGCTCCATGGCGGCCCCAGACCTGGGCGTGGGTGGCGGGATAAGCAGTGTGACCCGAGGAACGGCACGCCCCTCCCGTTCCTCCCACCCACGCCAGCCCGCCCAGTGTGGCCCAAAGAGGGGCTCTGCAGCGGCCGCTGTGAAACTGCCTCACGGCCAGTGCAGACCCGAAAGCAGTTAATGAAACCGAAGGAACTGAGGAATGGCACAGACACGCACCCACCCTGAAGTCCCCACAAGTGGCTGGGCGTGGACGGAGGACTGTGAGGTCGGGACACAGTGCCGCAGCGGAGGGGGCCAGACCACCTGGGCGGGCCCCTGGCGCTTCCACGTCATCATGGGTGGCTGTCGTCCCCTCGGTCTCCTCCGCAGGAGGGACGAAGATGGCCCCTGACCCCCAGAGTTGTGCTGCTGGTGGAATGGGGCGAGGCGTGACCACAGGAGTGCTCCCTGAGTGCAGGCCCAGGTAGCTCCGGTCCTGTCCACCCTTCGGAGGGGTAAACGTCACAGACTGGAAACCGAGGCAGGGAGAAGCTAAGTAATTAGCCCAAGGTCATGCTTCCAGCAGATGGTAGTGCATAAGAAATATCTCGCATTTAAAAACATGTATTTTAGAAATCCTAATTGTTTGGATCTCTGAATGACCTGCATGAACGTTTATTTACTTGGTCAGAACATTTTAACAAACAGTTTTTATTTTTGTTTTTCAGGGACAGCAGACATGAAATGAGAGGCTGTCGGACACTGAAAGAACTGGAAATCCAAGTGGGAGAAAAGGTAAGAGAAAGCTTTCAAAATTCTCCCCCGCCCTTTGCCAGAAGTCATTGTTCGCAAAGGCAGCCAATGCAAGCTGAGCCACATCTTGTCGCCGAGCCACGTCTTGCCGTCGGTGGTCTCGTGTCAAAGTGGTCTGGCTGAACAGGCTCTCACCAGCGTGCGTGAGCGCCAGGGCCCACGTGGCTGCAGCTCCCTCCATGGCAGCTGTCGACCACGGGCACCATGGAGGTCCTGGAATAGCAGTTGCTTTGGTACCAACTTCTGGTCACTATTGAGTAGGGCTGTCCTTTCCGTCTTTGTCTCACAATGAAGCAAGGTTTTCTGTAAAAGAGCAAAGTACTGCTTTCTAGCAGTAAATGCCAACCAAGTGCAGCGGGTGGAAACACCCAGGCGAACGCACAGTGCCCTGTGTGGAAGGGCCGGGCCGTCCCGCCTCCGTGGCCGCTCCGTGTGGCCAGACAAGGAGCGCAGCGCTCCGTGCACCGCCCGCGTGGGACGGCAGAGCCCGCACAGCTCGTGAGAGGTGGGGAGGGGGCTCCTGCGGTCTGGAATCAGACCCCTTTTTAAAATGCGTCTGAACCTGTCACTTCCACAAGCAGTCGAGAGTCACGGCTTAATTTATTTGATGCAATATGTTAGTCTGAAATGTGACACATTTTCTTTCCTTTCTGAACTCTTCTGAGCTTTTCATACATTTGAAAATCAAAAACAGCCAGAAATCCACAAAGCGTCTGTCTGAATTCTCCTGGCTGACGCTGTGACCATGAGGGCGCTCGTGTTTGAGCATCGCGCGCTCCTAGGAAGCCTGTCCGCTGTCGTCGGCGGTGGTGGGAACGGGCTCCAGGTGTGTGCTTCCTCCATCGTGGTCCACGTGTTCTGTGAGAAACACCCACTACGGCAGACATCCTGGGTGGTTCAAGTCGTTTGCCTTTTCATAAACAGTGTTACAGGAGCTTCTCCTAGGGAAGTCAGCCGTCCGTGACAGCCCTGTCAGCGTGAACAGCGCTTCGGGTCAGTGTGCAGTGAACAGTGGCGCAGGACCTGAAGTTACTGAAAACACGGCTCTGCGGAGGAAAGCTGAGAGAGGCGGCCTGTCACCCAGCCCCTCCCCAGCCCCTCCCCAGCCTCTCCCTCTAATCCCTGGGGTGGGAGAAGCCCTCTGGTGGGTTGTGCATCAGTTTAAACCATTCGGCTTCCACACAGCTTCTGGTGAGAACAAAACAGTGACAGTACAAGGCGGAGGAGGGGGGATTGAGGTGACCTTGTGTCCCGGTCATGCATTCTGGCCAGTGGGAGCTGCAGCTGGTCCTACCTTCAGCCACACCCTGGACAGGCAGGCACCAGACCGACCTGGGGACCCAGTCAGACCTGGGTTTCTGCCCTGGGCACTGCCACTTCCCAGCCAGGTGGCCTTGGGCAAGTCCTTGTCATTGGCTTCTTCATCTCTTGGAGGGCTGATGACGCCCACCTCGGCGTGTCGCTGTGTGGCTTGAAAATGCCCGGTAGCGAGCACCTGGAAGACCTGGACAGTGCAGCTGTGGCGAGGATGGTTACTACAGCTTCCTTGAAAGTGCGGGAGTGTCCTCCCCAGCCACCCCGAGTGGGGCAGAACAAACCAAGCACACCCCTCAGCTGCCTGCTGTGCGCAGCAGCGGACCTGCAGTCCAGACTCGGGTCCTGCGGACAGCCCGCGCACGGACGTGGGGACTGAGAGGAGTGCTTCTGCTGGGGCTTCCGTGGTTCGGGGTGAAAGCATGCTGAGTGTTTTGTTTGAGTAGGAGTCCCCACGGCTCGCTGGAGCCCAGAATGCACATAAACGTCTCTGAGTGGTGGGAGCTGGCCTTCACTGAACGTAGGTGTGGTCTAGCCTTTCTAAACCAACAAGAATTAGCAGGTGGCACCGCAAACTGACCAAGCCCCAGTTGGTTTGTTTTTCCAAATTGTTTTCTCCAGCAGTGAGCTCGGTGTGACGCTGGTTCCTCAGCCCCTCCCTTCCTCACGTGCACTGAGACCCTCCGACACAGGTTTGGGGTTGCGATCGTTCCCCAGCCCAGCCCCGCAGCTCTCTGAGTCTGGTGGTCTCCCCTGGCCAAGGGGAGGAGTGGATGCTCTCCAGGCCCTGCTGCCCCCGGGCTGCACGGGAAGGGGCTGCTTTGTGCCCTGGATTTTGGGGGAGACGGAGCTCTGGAAGCCCATGGGGTGCTCCAGACATTGTGTCCCGGCTCCGGCTGGCCTGGTCCCTGGTTGCCTGCACGCAGGTTCCCCTCCGTGGCTCTCGCAGCCCTGCCTGCACCTCACGTGCTCTCGCCCTTTTAGCCCCAGCGTTTCACTTGGTCGCAAACCTGACTGTGCTTTCTCTCCTTTGGCTCTTCCTCCGTGCCTTTGACCGGACAGGTAGTGAGGACTCTGGTCCTCAGGTCCTTTGCTTTCATAGTCCCATAGGAGGCAGAGGGATTCAGTGGGAACCAGCACGCCGGCCTGAAGTGCAGGCTGTGCCGCTTCCTCCACACAGGGGGCTCTGGGCAGGTCTCTGCCGTCTTGCCCTGACTTCCCTTAACTCCCCTATCAGGGCAGTTATAAGAATGAGTGAGAATAAATGATAAACCCCCACCCCTGCAGGGAGGCCAGTTCTCAGCAGCCACTGAAACCCCTTCTGTGGTAGGCTTTACCTGCCACCAGGTGGCTCCCCCTCAGCCTCCTTCCGAGGTGTTTGGTTGTTCCAGCCTGTGAGACACGGAAAACTCCAGCTGAACTAGCTGAGACCGTGAAGAAGGTCTCATCCCATCCAAGAGGAGGTCAGGAGGGCGTGCAGACCCAGAGTCAGGAACTCGTGTCTCCGCTGGTCACAAGGGCGTGGCCAGCCAGGCCAGACCCGTGTATTCTGCAACGTCAAGTTCTGTCCAGTATGCTCTGCCCTCCCAGCGTGACTCTTCATAAAAATGGGGAAGCTTCTCCCCATGACTCACAGCCTGGAATCAGGTTCCGCAGCCAAACCAGTCTCTGGCAGCAGCGTTGTCACCCTGGTGTGGCTGCCGGGCTCCCTCCCCAAAGCACATGGCGCCCAGAGGTGGATATCTGAACAAAAGGGAAACTGGAGGGTCCAGGCGAGTGGATTCTGGGAAGGCAGCCAGCAGCGCCTGCTGCGGCCGCCCGGGAAAAGGCTCCTGCTGGGCTGGCCAGGCCTCTGTCCTCTGCACACAGAGGGTTTCGTCAGCTCTGGTGAGGGCAACGGCTTGCACCGAGCTCTTTGCAGGGGATGTTCTAGGTGCTTCCCTACGTCGTGTGGCTCCCAGGAGGAGTCCACGAGGTGGTTGCTGTTGTCACACGCACTGATGGGAGAGAAACCTGAGCAGGGGCTGAGCAGTTTGGTCAATGGCACATGGCTGCAAGGGCTGACCTGGCAGCGGGGCTCCACATCCTTGCCCTGAACCGCGAGCAGCCCTGCCCCTCAGGGGGCTGCTCACGTTGCAGTCAGCACGTGTGCCCGAGTGCTCTGCCTGCAGGTAGGACAGCGACGTCCGCTGTCGTCATACGAGTGCAGGGAGGTCCTTGTTCCAACCACAGGGCCACCTTTTCATCCATGCAGCATCGGCTTTCGTGGGCCTTTGGGAGGCTCCCTTGTCTGCCTCCAGCATCTTGCCCTCCCCTTCTTCCCTGCTCCCCAGTTGTAGGCCCTGCCTGCCCCGAAGGCCCAGCTCCAGCCAGGAGCGGTGGCTGGCTGGAGGCCCAAGACGTGGGTCTTCACCTTCCTCAGGACAAAGAGGACTGAAGTCCAGCTTCCGTGTGTCCCCAGACTAACAAATTTCGCCCTTTTTATCCCATTTGTCTTTGGTCAACTCCCCACGTGAGATCAGGTGGCAGTGAAGGGAGAGCCCGACCAAGGAGGGAGATCTCACCTGGCTGACTGAGGGGGTGCGTGCTCCCTGCAACCGTGTCCGGGGGTCTAGAGAGACAGGAAGCTTCGCTGACCTCCCTAAGCACCCAGTGGGTGTTTGGGAATGTCGTGACGTTCCCCTCCCCCCACACACAGAAAGGCTGTTCCTAAGTGAAGGCTGGAATTCCAGAATGTATAATTCAGTTAAAGGCATTAGAAAGAAAGATTGAATAAACACACCCCAGGCCCCGGGCTGCTTGCCCTCGTAGCACGCCACCACACCAGTCAAGGACGCTGCTTCAAGGCTGGGCGCCGCGATGTCATGGCATCTGGTCTGCCCAGCCTGCCATGACTCGTGTGCCTGCCGGACAGCCGGTGATCTGGCACAGGTGTGTGGGCTTGCCCTGGTGCCTGGCGGTTCTGTCGATGCAGCCTTGGTCATTCAGGAGCAATTAGGAAATGATGAGGCACCAGGCTGCCTGCTTAGTCTGTGATATCCCCATGAAGGGAAGACAAAAGTGATGGGTAGATTCATTTCCTTAAATAGGGGGATTTTTCTAAAAGAGAAATTTTAAAAAATACAGATTGAGGGATAAGGAAACAATTGCTAGAATCACAAGCATTTCATAGACACGCCTTACATTATGACACCGCGTCAGCGAGACGCGTGCACCGGCGTGCAGGCTGTGCGCCCGGTGAAGAGACTGTGGCAGACCCGGAACGAGGCCCCTCCCTGAAACACACAAGCTTTCGGTTCATTCGCCGTGTTCCCCTAATCCCGCTCCTCTCAGCGCTGCCTCGGCGCTCTAGGTATCAATTGCCTCTTGCAGCAGATATTTGACACATCTCCTCTTTCATCTGAAGGAAATATTAGCATATCGCAGAGCTGTTGGGACAGATTGCGTCTGAGGCACTCGTTCCTCCCCGCAGAAAAGCCTATCAATCATAACTGAATATAGCGATTAATAATGTCACAGCGCTTTGTCGTGCGTCTGCGTGCGACCGAGTGAGACTAGTGCTTGCGTTATGATCCAGAGAGTCTCACACAGCAAGGTAGTCACTTGCTATTTTACATTAAAAAAACTATGCTGAAAACACTTACCCTCCAGAAACTATTTTTGTTGCTCTATTATTAATTTACTAAAGGCTTCATCGGGAAACTAAAGCAAAGATTCCAGTACATCAGAATTTGTAATTATTTCAGATTTAAGTTTATCCTTTTTTTATTTTATTTTTTTCGAGATTTTATTTATTTATCTTTAGAGGGGAAGGGAAGAAGAGAGGGAGAGAAACATCAGTGTATGGTTGCCTCTCATGGGTCCCCTGCTGGGAACTGGCCTGCAACCCAGGCGTGTGCCCTGACTGGGAACCGCGATCCTTTGGTTCACAGGCCCGTGTTCAATCCGCTGAGCTACCCCAGCCAGGGTTATCCTTTCTTAAAAAAAAAAAAAATAGCTTCTTTCTGTATGTAGCAAATCAGTAGCACAAATAAGATCGCAGGGGTGAATGTTGGAAGCAGGGCGGGGTCAGAGAGCAGGGCACCGTGCTTGGACTCGCCCTGCTGGGCGTGCCGCTGCACACCAGCACGCGCCATCTGCGTGATCCCCAGCACACGTCTCTCTGCAGACTCTTTCATCGGCTGGGACCTGGGAAGCGGCGTGCAGGGTTACTGTTGAGATTCTCTGTGAGAAAAATATGACATGAACTTCCCATAATGCCGGAAATTACTCAGAAAATCGGGAGTTTGCCTTTGGAGGAGATCAGACGTGACTAATTCCCTCGTGGACCGTCGTTACAGGATAGTGTGAGGTCATGTACTGTTTAAAGCTGAAGAGGGGTGAGACCCGAGGGCCACGTGCCAAGGGTGCCCACATTTCTGTCTCCGTCTGGGGCTCAGGGCTCACCACTGTCAACAGCGCCAGTCCCAGCCTCTGCCTGTCCTCCTCACCCACCTCCTGTGGCCTAGCCCCTGTTTTAGTAAACGGGTCCAGCGTTCACCGCGTCATTCAAGGGCAAAGCTAGGGCTGGCCTTGGTGCCTGTCTTTCCCTTACTGGCACCTCTGCTGTTCCCAGTCCCTCAGCAGGCCCAGTCTGTTGTGTCCTGAAATCGGTCCTGAGCCCTTCACCTCCCTCCATCCCCACTGTCCCACTGTCCCACTGTCCCCGCCCGGGCTTTGTCAACAACCCCCGGACTGCTTTCCCCGTTCCCGCTTGGCCCTTACCCTTTGTTCCGCACGACACCCAGAGTCACCAGTTCCCATTTTTGGTCATCCGGCACCTCCGGTCCAGACGCCAGCTCTCAGGGCCTGGCTTACAGAGCTTGCAGGGGAGGTCACCGCAGGGAGATGCCCTTGGAGTACACTGTCTGAAACTGCGGGTGTTCTTTAATACGGCAGAGGGGCCGAGGCTTTGTTGTTTCCTCGGAGTGAGCACCTTCTCTTCCTTGCTCGCTCACCGTGGTGACTTCGGTGCCTTGAGCAGATCCCGGCACCTGAGGTGCACCCAGCGAATGTTCCCCGGGTGCTTCGGTGAAGTTCTGTAGTAAAAGCTTGCAGCCATCAGAGCGGCCAGGAAAGGCTGCACGAGAGAAGCCGAGCTGGGAGCTTCAGTTGGGCCCTGGCTGGCGTTTCACTGCCCAGGGTGGGGGTGGAGGTGGAGGGTGCGGGTGAGGCAGCTTTCAGGACTGCAGTCTGGTGTAAGAAGGGGCCCTGGAAACTGGGCAGCGGAGAGGGCCGGGCGGGCGGCAGCTGCCCTGTGACCATTCTGCGGAGGGCTCTGTTTCTCCAGGCAGGAGGGGACGCGTCAATTTTGAAAGGTAGGCTGGAGAAGGAGATGGGAGAACTTGAAGGCTGGTGTTAACCCTAAAGCACGGAGCATGGTGTGGCCGTGGAGGTGGTGGTGCCTGTGGCTTCTTGAAGGTGTCTGACAGGGGAATGGCGTGAGAAAGGAGGTGCCAGCAGAGCAGTCACCTCTGATCACAGGGGTGCCTGTCATCGGACGTGGGAGGAGCCAGTCACTTGTCACCATCAGCCTATATTTTCCGAGCACCTCTGGTGTGTGGGGCACACGTGGGGTTCCCAGGAAGGGATCAGCTTGCCCATCCCTGTGTGCAGCCCAGTCCTACGAGCCAGCTGGAGTCAGGGTGGCAGGGGCCCCTGTATTTTTGGCCTGCAGTGCCTGGGGTGGAGCCCATCCTGGGCATTGTGGCCTGGGCTGGCAAGAGAGGAGGGACAGTTAATATTCCAGATCTGGCAACCTTCTTGAAGCCCTAGGTGTTTAGACTTGGGGCTTATTTTTCTAGCAGCGTCAGAAGGTCCATCGGTAGATAAAGTTTCTTATGAGAAGTCTTCGAGCCCTGGCCAGGTGGCTCAGTTGGTTGGAGCATCGTCCTATACACCAAAAAGTTTGTGGGTTCGATTCTTGGCTGGGGCGCTTATAGAAGGTAGCCATTCTGTGTTTCTCACATCGCCGACCCTCCCCCCGCCCCTCTTTTCTCTCTCTCTCTCACTGAAAACATATCTGCCACTGGGGGTTTAAAAAAACATCTTTAAACTGTATATTGCAGATAAGCATTTTAAAAATGCAAGTCTTGTGCGAAGGAAACCCTACACCAGACGTTTGGATTGTTGCTCCATTCCAGCAACCGTGACCTTGGGGTCGCCTGAGCTCCTCCTCTTCGGTCAGCTCCCTTCTCTCTGTTTTCATGGTCTCGTTTCGGTGTCTTTTTATGTAAGTTTGTTCAAGTTTTGGTAAAGGCAGGGTTTGCATATGAGCAATAAGTGGTAACTGCGCAGTCCTGGGCCCATGGGGGCGAGCACCAGCGCAGAGAGAGAGTGCAGGAGAGAGAGGCAGGGGCAGGGGCGAAGAAGCCTTGGTGAAGGTGGGCCGAGCCCCTCCCTCACGTCCCCGAATTGAAAGTTTGTGTCGATGAGCTTCTGAACGTACTCTAATTTTTTCCTATCTGGTTTGGCTCATCTCTACCAGCTGGTAAATAGGAAATGTTCACGGTAGGAAGCCAATACTCTGTGGAGTGTAAACAGATGGAATCGATATAAAGTGACAAGGCAGACCGCGCTGCGCAGAACGCCGCGCCAGCGCGAGGGAGACGCAGCCACCGCGCTCCGTTCCAGCTCATTTCGTCCTGAATAGCGCTCGTCTCTGCACAGCTGTGCCGGGCCCCCCCCTTCCCTCTGCGTTGATAATGACAATTCCAAAGAAAAACTTTAATTAAAGATTTTATACGAAATAGCCAAAAGTAGAATAATAAGGAAAATGAGCATTGATGTGTTTATTGTAAGAGAACTCCTCTTTCATGGTTTCGTTTGAAAAATTTACTCCTTAAATGTACGATGAATGTGGATGCGGTGACAGAAAGGTGTGGGGTGACAGCAGTGGATGCAGAACCCCACAGTCCGCTGCGGAGCCCTGCCGCGGCGCCAGGCTCTCTGCTGGGGTGGGAGGGGGAGGCACGGGGCCGGGCTGCCGTCAGGCGTGGGGTGCCTCCCCAGCCCCTTCTGCCAGAGGCCGAGGCAGAGAAGGCAGCTCCGGGGGTGCGGAGGGAGCAGGAGACAGCGGAAGGGCCTGGTAGGATGTGGCTATTGAAGGTTAAGTTGCTGTGGGAGGCTGGGCTCTGGCAGGAAGAAGCTCCGCCCTCCTGGGGGTGGGGGGCCAGGCCCAGAGTGGGGTGTGCCTCCTGAGGGGGATTTGGGCCTCAGGAGACCCGAGGCCTTTTCTGGGCCTTTTTCCAGCCCCCTTTCAAGTCTGGGTGGGCATGTTTCTTTGGCTCACAGCTTTCCTTCCTGGAGCTCAAAGTGCTGCAAAAAGAATTTTAAACAAAGAACCGTAGCGTAATAACCCCCACTGTTAGCAGTTTATCGAGCCATCCAGACTCAGTGGGGTACAAATACGGAACCGTCTGAGTTTTCGCCTTGCACTGTTTGTTGCTGCCTCTGGCCCTGAAGGATGGCCGCCTGAGGCAGGTCCCTGGCTTCCTGGCCACATGTAGCGTAAACGAGGCCAGCCCAGGCTGGCCCAGGCTGGAGCCTTGAGGCTCTAGTCCTGCTGCGTGGCCTCTTCCCGCCTTCCAACTGGTGGATCTTTGGGGGGCGGGACAGGGAGCAGGTCCATCTCCCTGCTCTGTGTCCTCTGGGGGCAGCAGGCAAAGGCTGCTCTCTGGCGGGGCACGCAGGGCGGCATCAGGACAGCGCCCTGAGGGCCTCCAAACTTAGGGTTCCTACTGAGGAGGCTCCACCCCCTCCTCAGGCTGCTCGGGCCCCCTGGCCTGGTGAGCAGCCCCTGGAAGCAGGACAGCGCGCCTTCTGCCTTTCTTGGTCTCTGCCTAACCCATAGACATCCACACGCCCTGTCTCCACCAGCAGCAGGTGTGCGGGCCGCTCTCATCTGCCCAGCCCAACCTGCTCTGTGAGTCTGCCGAATTCCCAGTTCGTCCCCAGAAAGGTGCAGAGCAGGTCACTGAGTCCGCTGGGAAATGAGATGCCTGTCCGCCCGCCTGCAGGCGCCCTCCTGCCTGTACAAGGGCTAGCCTGGTCTGCAAGACTGTCTTCCCCGTGAATGCTGCAGTGGCCCCATCAGTCCCTCCATCCGTCTGTCCATCTCTTTACCCATCATCCATCTGTCTCTCCATCACCATCCATCCATCCATCCACCCACCCATCCACCCACTCAATAAATGTTCATCAACCCAGGCCCTGTTCTTGCCCTGGACTCCCGCCCACTGCAGAACTGTCCTCTCACTGCCCATGTCAGCTTGGGCTGGGCAGCAGGGCTGTGCACGGGGAGGAATGCTGGTTCAAGCCCTTGCTATTTCCCGGCATGAGTGTGGTTTCTTGGTTGTTTGGACCTCTGTCCTCAGCCTTTGGTCCAGCCAGCGGTTCTATCACACTGCCATTTATGGAGACACACGAGTGAATTTCCCCTCTCACACACCGTTTTAGCGCCATCATCCATTCTTGTTACACGGAGGAGGAAATGGAGGGTGAGGCCACTGCTCCAATGCGCGGGAAGAAGCCAGTGGTCACAAAGGGGAGGGGCATGCCTCCGCGCAGGCCAAAGGTGCAGGCGGGTGTGCGACCCAGGTAGGGCTGGCAGGGAGCTGTCCTGCAGAGGACACCAGCCGGGCAGAGTCTTGGCGGATGAGCCCACTTGACTCTGTGAGAAAGAACATGGAGCCTGCAGTGGGAGCTGAGGGAGGAGGGGTGGGTGGGGGCCTGTGGTCAACAGGTCTCTGGGGGAAGCGGTCAGATTATCTAGGGCTTGGCAGGCAAGGCAAGGGCTTTCCTTAGTAGGAAGAGACCACACTGTGCTCGTGAATGGAACGTTCTGTACGGCTGGAGCTAGGGGCTGTGGGGGTGCTTCATTGTGTGAGCCAGAGCTGGGGCGGGGGCGTCCGCAGGAGGCTCAGAGACAGCTGGCTCTTCCTGTAGACTTGCCCCAGTTACACCGAAATGGCAAAAGTCTCGCTGGCCTAGAAAGGAGCTAGTTGCTGCCTATATCATCCCAGTCTCTCGCCCATTTCCTCTGCCGCCCTCTTCTCCCTTTGCAGGGCGGCGGGACATGGGGAGGGGCCAGGGCTGGTCCCTGGGACCCCCGTCACGTCAGTGCTTTCTACCTTTCCCTTCCCTCCCACCCCGCACGGGACAAGCCGTGTAACAACACCTCGGCCCCGACTCGCTGCCTGTGCTGAGCCTCGCCATCTGCGGCTCCGTTCAGCCCCTGCCAAACTTCAGTCTGACGAACGATGAGGAGCTTGGAGACATACCTCTGGTGGGAGTGAGTTCTGCGCCAGGCTGGCGGCGCCCCGGCGTTCCGTGCGGAGGTCCATCTGGGTTGCTCTGGGGTTTTTGAAAAAGCACATCGTCTCCTGTGCGGTGCCTCACCGGAAGAGGTGAGCTGGATGGCACCGCAGACCTGGTTCGAGGCTTTGTTTGGCTGAGGGAGCACGCGCTCTTGAGGCCAGGCCTGTGCCTCAGAGCTTTAGCTGCAGTGAGGCGGGTGGTGCACCCCCAGCTCCTGCCCGCCCCGTCTCATCTTTCAGTGTCCCCAGTTTCGGATACTGAGACAGTGTCAGCCAGCGCCCTCTGGGGGTTAGAAGTGGGAGATGGGTGTGGAACTTAGCGCGGGACTTTGTGCGTAACTGACATTCAGTTAACATGCGTTCAGTTAGCATGTTACTCCACTCAGGATCAGCCCCGAGCTGGTGTTACAGACGTATAACAAGGCTTCCCCACAGTGGGGCTGTTCCCCAAGCAGGTGGGGGGGAGCAGGGAGCAGGCATTCAGGGGCGGGGTGGGGGGGACAGACAGTAAAAACAAGCACTGCAATTAGTGGTGAGGACTTTGAAGAAGATAAGCATGCCGGGAGGGGAGGTGTCCTGTCTTATAGGCGTGTTCAGGAGATGCCTTTTTTTGTGTTTTTTTTTAAAGATTTTATTTATTTATATTTGGAGACAGGGAAAGGGAGAGAAAAAAAAGGAGAGAAATATCAATGTGTGGTTGCCACTTGCATGTCCCCCACTGGAGCCCTGGCCCACAACCTAGGCATGTGCCTGACTGGGAATCAAACCAGTGACCCCTTGGTTCTCAGGCCAGCGCTCAATCCACTGAGTCACACCAGCCAGGGCAGGAGATGCCATTTTGATAAGATGACCCTTGGGCTCAGACCCTGACGAGTGCAGAGTGGCTGGTGGCTCTCTGGGCAGAGCGATGCAGGCAGCAGAACAGTGCGCACAGATGCCCTGAGGCGCGAGGATCTGGCCCTCACAAGCGTCAGCAGGCCTGTCTGGCTGGGAGAGCCACACTGATAGGGGGAACAGAGGGGTAGAGCTGCTGGGAGCCAGTCTGGGGGGGTCACAGCAAGACCTGGCCTCACCCTGGCCAGAGGGGTGACACGGGCTGGATTCTGCAACTGTGGTGACAGGAGGGCTGCAAGGCTCTCCGGACAGAGAGGACAAGGTGTGCGGGTGGGAAGAGGTGAGTCTGGCAGGTGGCCCTGCCCAGTTTGGGGTGGGGAGTCTGTGGGAGGGGAGGTGGGTGAGCCTGGCCAGGGTGTCACTGGGCAGTTGGGCCCAGAGCAGAGGCCAGGGCTGGAGACAGGCCTACGAGAGCGTCCAGCTGCTCCTCGAGGCTGCAGGGCCGGACCACTGGGCATCAGTGCGGTAACCGGAGGACTGAGCCCTAGGGTGCTCCAAGTGCAGAGGTTGGGAGAGGAGGGCCAAGGTGGGGACGTCAGGAGGCAGAAAGGTGAAGAGAACGGGGAGAGCGTATTGGATGCCGTAGGAGACGGGCTTCTGGGAAGAAGGGGCGTGAGCTGTGTGGGTGCTGCTCTGGGGACACTGGGGTGGTGGGGGGCTTGGGTCGTG
>PVKM010015183.1:0-28181 GCA_004027735.1 Carollia perspicillata | reverse complement strand
AACCTCAGAAAACCTGGCCTGGGGTGGGTGTGGGCGAGTGTTCCATCTCAGGCTGGGATGAAGTTTTTGTTTCTGTTAGGGCTTGGCACCCTTTAGCATGTGGTAGGCATTCATTATAGGTCTTCGGGACCTAGTGGGTGAGAGAGAGAATGCGCTCGTGGGAGTGACCACTCCGACCCTAGTCCTGGCCTTGCAGCCGGCACAGCACAGCTCCAGCAGAAGAGGAGGGTTCATTTTCCCACCTCAGCCTCTCATTGAAGAACATGGCACATTTAAAGATTAAGTTTCAGAGCTAGAAAAGGGCCCTTAGAAATCAATTAGCCCCCAAATTTCGTTTTATAGATGGGGAAATTGAGTCCAGAACTGTTATGGCTTTTTCCAGCATCGCCTGTCAGTACACCTGTAACTGAATCTCCTCAAGGCTGCGTGTAAACGGGCCCACCGAGGACTGTGGCTCGGAGTTTGCAGGTGCCCGGCTGTCGGTGTGCAGACAGGGCTGTTTCGGGGGCGGGGAGAAGTAAAACTGCGGGCGCTCTCCTGCTTCAGGCCCTGCAGAAGGCAGCTGTGGATGCCTGGAGAGGGCAGAGAGGCAGGGTTTTACCTCCTACCGATACCTCTTGACCCAGCCTGTGTGACTCTTTCCTAACCAGCACCCTCAAGTATGTGCTAAGTGAGAACACTTGGAGGAAATGCCTTGGTAAACAAGCGTTACTCTCTGGTAACCCAGCCAGCATATCAGGGATTTCACGGTGGAATGCCCTCTCCCGAGCAGCAGGCTGCCGGAGGGGAGAACCCAGGGTGTCCTCCACTGCTTCGCAGAGGAGGCACCTTCACTGCTGCAGGCCTGTGTCACCCCCTTGCCGCTTCCCACCACCCACCAAAAAGCCCAGTCTCATTAGAAGTGCAAAGCGGGCTCCCACAGGCACTGTCCCCAGAGAAGCAGCATACACTGACTTGTTAGATGAGGCATAGGCCCCTCTGGGATGCCTGCCAGAAAACTGCACAACCTTATGGAAATTGTAATGACTCGGGGGCCCTTTGGGGAAGGTAGATGGCCTGCAAAACACCTGCCCCTTAGCTTTGACATTGATGGCAGGGCAGGAGAAGGGGCAATTCATTCTATAAATATTTATTGGGTGTCTGTTACATGTCAGGCACTGTTTGAGGAAATGGGTGTCCAGTCTGAACAAAATATCATCATTGTCCACTGGCCTTTCTTCAAACCCTCTGTGGTGATCCACTCTGTACCACACACCCGTGTGCTCACTGTACTTAGCACTAATGGGCTGTCAACAAAACGCCATCCACAAAAATAGTGCTTGTATTGACTGAAATATGTTGGTCTGAGTCCCCAGTGAAATTCTAGATCCTTGGGGGGCAGAAGCAGTATCTTCCCCTTTCTTTGCAGTCCTCCTAGAATTTCACATGAAGGGTGATTGATTAGATGCTTAAGAAAATATTACCTGGAAACAAACCAGAGAGAAACAGGGAGGAGGCTGATGGCGAGCAAACGTTTAGACCCCAGAACAACAACAGCCCTGATGCCCACCAAAAAAAAAGCCTTACTATTACTTCCAGTAGTTATTTAAAAATGTATGCCTGCATAGTCTGTGCATAGCAGCATCATTAGGTGCATTATATCGAGTATTTGAATGTATGAAAGTGTTATCAGTGAAAGCCAAAATTAAATCCCATGTGTTTTAAGAAAAAGGAACTGCCTCGATTACGGCCACTGGTGAGGGAGAAGGCACCCCGACACCCACAGTTGTGTTGCCAGTGCGCTGGTCTTGACTTGAGCACTCAGCACAGATGGCAGCACTCGTCCCCCGATGTGCACATAAGCCTTGACTTCAGTAAGTGCTGTGATGATCAGAAATGTAACTGCAGCACAGTTTTTAAATGAGTCGGGTCTGTGGCTGAAACACACCCAACTTCCAATGGAGTGAACTGCTCGCACTTGCCATCAGCAGGAGGGGTGCTAAGACGGAGAAGTTGGAGACGTCCTGAGACACCAGGCTGAGCTTTGCTTCTTCAGAAACCTGGAAAACTAAGAAGGACATTTTCGGGGGCTTTGGAACAGGGAGCAGCAGGATAGAAACTACTAAGGAGCTTTCACTTATCAAATTCTAGTAAATGCTCACTCACCATTGATGAAGTGAGAGACGACTAACTGAAATATTTCAAGCTACTTCAGGTAACAAGATTGTATCTTTAGTTCCTTGCCTGTGTGTTTATTTGATACAAGAGTTACAAGAGAGTAGAGACAAATAGCAATGGTTGCAATTTAAAATCCGCAGAAAAGAAACTTCTGAATGCTTGGATAGTGACCATGGGCGATAAAGAGAAGCTGAGAGCGTTTGGTCTGGGGGTGGGGAGACAACTGGGGCAGGTGCCTGGGTCTGTTTTCTTACAAGGTGCAAGCCTGAGTCTTAGGGTCTAGAACAGCGTTGAGATGAGATCTGGCATCTCTTTGGCATGCCCATGTCATGACCTAATCATCTCTTAACTGTCCCGCTTGGAAAGTATGAGCTTCTGTAACCAATAAGTTAGATGGTGTTTGTGCCACAAAATGAGAATATATTTGACAACACTTTGCAAATGATAAAGTGCTATCTAAATGCAAGTGAGATAGTGCCGTAGAATATTTTATTCCAAAATGTTCCAGGATTTTCAACATGTTCTCCTGATTTTCATTATATTTATGTAATTTAGGAATGAATGGGTCAAGGAAGCATGGGATTTTCTGATAGAAAGGGATCACCAAGATCCCTGATGCTTCTGGCCTAGTGAGATATCGCCTCTAGTATTTCTGAGGGATGTTCTCATAGGCTCTGCTTAGGTATTTCCATTCAAAAGCACTCTGATACTTGCTAATGGGAGAGTAAATTGATACACCTTCCTTTGGAGGGCAGTTTATCAATGGATATCAAAGCTTTGACCAAGAATCCTGCTTCCAGAACTTTATCAGTCGTCAGCATCATCATCATCATCATCATCATCATCATCATCAGTATCGTCATGGCTAACACCTGTCATGCATTTACTGTGTGAAAGCAACTGTACTAAGGGCTTCCTGTGAATTAACTCATTCAGTCCACACAGCAGGCCTATGACATATGTACTATTTATCATGCCTGTTAAATAGGTGGTAAAGCTGGATTGCAGAGAAGCTAGATAACCCGCCCGAGGTCACAAAAACGGTGAGTGGAAGAGCTAGGAGCCGGACAGGCTGTCCAGGTACAGAGTCAGCACTTTTACCCACTGCACGATATGGTAACTCATGTCGTTTCTAAGGAAGCAGTTGAAGAAACACACAAAGCTGTACAAGTGGGACCCCCCCAAAATAGAACTTATTTGTAAAAAAAAAATTGTGTATTCTTACATATTTAAACTTCAGTCACCTTCAAAGTACTCTCCATCTGATGTAACACGCACATTAAGACATTACTTCCACTGCTCAAAACAGTTTTGAACTCATTGATTTTGATGCCTTTTAGTGCTTTTGCTGATTTTTTGTTTCATGCCTTCCACATCGGCAAAATGTTTCCTTCGAGGACTTTTTTCTTGTGGGGAATGAAAAAAAAGTCACTTGGGGCGAGATCGGGTGAATAGGGAGGGTGGGGCATGGGGGTCATGCTGTTTTTCGTCAAAAACCACTGAACACTCAGCGCACAGGGTGGGCAGGTGCGCTCCTAAATCAGCCATCGTGAAATGGGCACACCTGTTGAAACAGTCCTTAAAAACTCTTCACCGAAGCCAATTGCAGCTTCTCACAACGATGCCAGCTGGTACAGACGGGTCCCTAGAACACTCACCCAGCAGAGAAAGCCTGTGTGTACTACAAGGGGCCTGCCCTCCAGAAGATAATTCTGGGATTTGGGGAGTGCCCCCTCATAGCTGTGAGTATTTCATCAAGCCATTGAGTAATACAGCAAAGGATTGGAGGTGGGGGGATTAGATCCATCAAGTAAGAGACTTGTTCAACGTCATATGGCATATAACCATTAAAAATAGATACTGTGGCCATGACTGGTGTGGCTTTTTGGTTGAGCATCATCCCGCAAAGCGAAAGGCCAGCACTTCGATTTCCCATCAGGGCACACGCCGGGTAGCAGGTTTGGTCCCCAGTTGGGGCATGTGCGAGAGGCAGCCAGTTGATGCTTCTCTCCCTCTCTTTCTCCCTCCCTTCCCCTTTCTCTAAAAATAAATAAATGAAATCTTTTGAAAAATATACACTGTGGAGTCTTTACAGATGTAAAATATTTTGTGTTGTATTAGTGAAAAAAAAGCAGCTTTTGAAAGCATATATAATTTGCTCTCTTTTTTTGGTGAGAAAAACAGTTGTGAAGGCTAGATACCAAATCACCGACAATTATTATCCATAGAAGATAAGATTATGGACGATAATTTCCCCGTTATCCTTTTTTGAGTTCAAGAAGTTTTTATTTATTTATTTTTTTTTTGTAAAAAGCATATGTTGTTCTTCTAAAGAAGTATGCGGTAAAGCTACATCATTTGTAGAGAATTACGTACAGAAGCAGCGGGGCTCTGTCTACGTTTACGTACGTATTCCTTCCACTCTCCACCGTAGAGCACCGCACCAGTGTACAGCTCTCTTCATTCCAAAATGTTTCCTTATTGTGTACATTGAGAGCTTTTTACTGGTTTCAGGAATTTGGCCACAAATGTCCTGAGGTCTCACTGTGTAGCGCTTGCTGGATTAGGCATCGTGGATCTCGGACTTCCAGGAAGTGACTTTCTATTCTGGGAGATAACAAACATAAAACACTTAGGTTTCTTTCTATATCAGCATCTAGTTTACTGACATCAGTTGTTCAATTGTGAGGGACAAACAGTCGGAAGAATAGAAAAGTATGTGATACAGTGCTTCCTGTGCCCTGTAAACAGTCAGTCCAAACAGAGTTCAGGGAAAGGATAAATCTCAGAAGCGTATAGTAGCTAGCATTCAGGGTTTCCTAGAGAAGACGGGGACTTAAGTAGGGTTTGAAGGATGGCAGGAAAAGGAAGAGGGCATTTCGTTCAGTCTGACCAGCGTCAACTTTTGTACATTTCCTTAATTCTATAGTTTCAAGATTTCACTCTCATTTTAAAATGCATTGAATCAAATAGGCCCGGGTTCAGATTCTGACTTTCTTATTAGCAGTGTGCTTTTGAGCAATTGCTTAATTATTCTGTGCCTCAGTTTCCATATCTTTAAAATGGGCATGGCAGTGGTATCTTCCTCTTAGATTAACATTAAATGCGACAGTGTCTATAAAGCTTTTGCTTTAACACAGTGCCTGGTCCACTTTCAGCTCTCAACATTGTTACTTTTACTATGCTTTCTCCTCCCCCCCAAGTTCCCACCCAACAACCTAATCTTGTATTTTCTAGCTCTTGGTACATATTTGCCTTTCCTCCTCTCGTGAATGCCTTCCTGATTCCTAGCTGCCCCATTGAGTCTGCCTCATTGCCCTTAGCTGGTGCCTATGCGTCAGCTAAGCGATCGTTCGCCTGATTTCAGACTGCCCGTGTCAGCACAGCCCCTGCTTGCTCTCGCAGCTTTCCCGTGATTCTCATGTCCCAGCCCTCACATGTACAGACTGCTGGACTTACCACCAAACACAGAGCTCATCCTGACAGACAAGAGCTCATTCTTTGTCTTCTGCAATTCATACTAGAGCTTTCAACACAGATTGCCCCCTGGGACCAGAGGGTGACTTCAGAACTCCCATGCCAAACTTAAATATCCCCAGGAGCGTCCTGGCCCCATGGCCGTTCGTTCCACTTCCCGGCTCAACTCGCTGTGTCAGAGGCCATGCCCGAGCATTTCCGAGGGCCTCTCTCGGACTCCTGGCGGACTGTCACACGCAGCCACGGAGAGCCCTTGCCGAGAGGAGGAGCTGAGCAGAGCCGTCGGCTGCCTCCTTGTGTGATGGACCCTGGGCTTCGCTACTTTGTGGACCAGGCCTTGCCAACTGTAGAAACAATGAGCCTCTTTAGCACCCCTGTCACTGCCGTAGGGTAACCAGAGACAGAGCGACTCCTTTCCAAAGGTGACTTAGCTGGCCAGAGCCTATCGCCTCAGTCTGGGCTTCCTGGCCGCTTTTTACAATTCGTTTGGATCAAACACAGCACTCTGCGGCCTTTTCTGTTATAGAGGTCTCATTGTTTAATAATCGGCACAGGCCTTTTGCAGGCGTATCTTGGCTTTGGAATCCTAGAGGATTTAGCAAACTTTACTTACGTGGAATATCCATTTTTCCCCCTACTTTCAGTATAAAACAGTGAATCATGGAAATAAATGTTCTTGGGTCATCTGGTCAGTCTCCGGGGTTTAGCTTCAGGGTGTTTCCTTTAGAATACGGTCTAGTCTTGTCCAGTCTCATTTTAAATGTCCCAGATGTTAGGACGTCCTCATCTCTTCTGGCAGCTCAAAGAACAAAACAAAGTGTGTTTTCTTGCAGCCTTCTCTTGCCCCGCGCTTGCTTCCCCGTCCGTTTGCCCTGCACTGTATAGCAAACCCCAGAGAGAGCATATCTCCCTCTCTGTTCTCTTCTCTCTCTCAGGGGGAAGCATCACTTCAGGGATACCCTTCAGACAGGCCAGGGGCACGGCAGAGCAGGTTTGGGTTTCACCTGCAAACCTTCAGATTGCCTGGGAACAGGAGCAGGAGCGTCTCGGCGATTTTGTTGAGTTTGGGGCTTTTGAAGTCTTCAAGAGCTTTAATTTCTCTCACATGGCCAAATTTCTTTCCCTTCTTTTTGGGACACCCATACGTAATGTTTTCCCTTTTGTTCAAACCCGAGAAAAGGAACTGTTTGTTTGACTACGTTTCCCTGTTTTAACCCCCCACCCTAAACCCATTGCTCTCTTCCTCTCCCAAAGAAGAAAGAGGAAAGCAAGCCACAATAATACTTCTGTAAATTTATGGCCACTCTGTAATGTTTAATCACAGCTACGTGACTGGGGGCTTCGGAGCAGGCGTACAAGTTCAGCGCAAGGTGAATCTTGTCTGAGATAATCTGAAAGTTCATTCAGAGGTGAGGGCAGCAGCCTCTTGCAGACGGGTGAGGTTAACAGGAGGTCACCTGCTTTTTTTTTTTCTTCTGGTCTTCTCCCCTTTAATGTGTAAACAAAGGGAAAATGTAACTTCCAATGAACTTGGCATATGTTGCGCTCACGCTAATCTTGGCCTGGCCAACTGTAAACAGTCCAATATCCTGTGGCTGAGCCTTTCCACCCATTCTCCGCCTTTTGGAGAGCATGAAGAAACGCCAACAGAAAGCACAGATTAGCACCTTGTGGAGGCAGGTCCTGGTGCCCCAGAGATTAGCAAGGAGCCCAGGGGGAGGCCCCAGAGAAGACCTCAGGCAGAGGTGCCTGCCGTGATGTACTCAGGGCCTTCCAGGATGCGGGCCTGCTGCGACGCTTCCTACAGCCTCCGGTCAGCAGGCATTTACCGAGCTCCTGTTCTGCCCACTCCACAATGCTGAGCACTGGGAAGACAAACGTGGACAAGCCCTTAAGGTGCCGATAGGTTGAAGGGCCAGGTACCTAAGATCTGGCCTTACGGGTAGGAGAATAAAGGAGAAGGACTTTGCTGGTATCCAGAGAAAGCTGAAGGCAGCTTCCTGATGGAGACTTGTCAGAAGTTCCCCCCTTTGTTGGGCTGTACTGTGGTTTCCGTCCCATTTGCAAAGATGCCTGCAGGCCGGAGAATTCTGGTTTATAGAGGATGTGTGAGCAGAATGGGGGCCCGTAACAGAACAGCAGTGGCCACCTGATAATACTTGACCCACTCTCGTTTGACCTAAACCCAGCTCCATGGCAGTCAGAGCCTCCGGGTCATGCAAACGTGCTGGGGAACACGCCTCTGCCCCAACTCTGGACCTCTTGGGAATGCGGGGATACCGTTAGAGCTCCGATAGCTAGAGCAGCCGTTCTTGCTCAGTGAATGGTCCATGGCAAGTGCTGAATCTTAAACCGGCTTCTAGAACCCCTTCCATCTCCACCCCTTCAGCCAGCATAAGACCATTGTAGTAATTGGGGTTGTAAAGTCCAGAGAATTTGATCAGCCAAGAAGATACAGCCTTCAGCTGTGAAATTCTCTTTTTACTGTGCTTGGTAAATAGAAATATTTACCCTGTGGCCAGGAAATAGAAACCTTGACTATGCTTCATACATTGTATTTCATCGCTGACATGGACCCAGACCCATGCTAGGTCAAAGCAGAGAAAAAGATCTTCAAGTAGCTTATGATATCTTTGGAGAGGCAAGACGTAAGAAATATTTAGGATAAGATAGGCTATGATATTACCAAAGGAGATATTGTGCCTGGAGTGACTGAAGAATGTCTCCTAAGGGTCTCTTTAGAATGGGGAGGACCCGGATAGGTCAGAGAGAAAGGGGGAACATTCCAGATCAGAGACCAGCATGAGAGGCGTCGTTTCTTTGAACCTTTAACTGACTTTGGTCAAATTGAAACCTGCCACAGGACTCTGGCCAGCCTTACCCTCTGCCTGTAAAACTCACAGAGAGCAAAGCAAGACATATCTGCTCACCCCCCACCCAGCTGAAACAAAGGGCAGGTGGGAGAACTCAGAGACACACTGGTTCACCAGCTTTTCTTTGGAATGAGAACAGTTATGGGGAAGACCTGCCTGATTCATCATTTCTGCTACTTGCCTGATCCCTGGAGGAAACTGATTTTGGAAAGTCTGCCTTGAGATCATTTTTTGGTCTTCCTGTCCCTCTCCAGCACTGAGCCCACAATATCTCACAGTATCTCAGTCCTTCAGCTGGACCTGAGGCGGTGGCCCTCCTTTCTTCTCTCATCCAGTTGCTACCACCCTAGTTCAGATCCTCATGACCTAGGACTGTCCCCTCCAGTCCACCTTGTATGCTACTCCCAACATTTTCTTACTTACAGTTGCCACCGAAATGTTGCCATTGTTCCACAGCATGTAATTTTTTTAAACCGTTGGACTGGCCGTCAGAACTCTTCATAGGCAAACCAGCTACTACCTCCTCAGTCTTCCCACTGCTTTTCCTTCATGTGCCACCTCTGCTCATCCCAGTTGTATATCAAATCGGCCCTTGAGTGAGGTTCAGAAGGGAAGAGAGGGGAAAGCCCGGGCCTGGGAGTCAGGCTGTCCTGGGCCCACGCCCTGGCCGTGACACTCACTGAATATGTTCCCTTTGGCTCTTTCTTTGAACCTTTTGGAGCCTTCATTTCTTCACCTGTAAAGTAGAGATGCCTACGACTTAGGCTGTTGATTTTCCTGGGGATTAGATGAAATAGATGAGTCAGATGCGTAGCTCAGCATCTGTCACCTGGTACGTATTCAAACAGTGCCCAGCTTCTTCTTCCCTCGAACACGTCTCAGCTACTCCCACTGTGACTCCGCACTGTGGCTCTCCCCAGTGTCCTTGTTTGAAATTCCCTGTGTGCTGTTCTCTGTTTGATACAGATCATGCCCGTGTTTCTGAGTGACTGGACTTTCCATCTTTCTGCCTCGCTCATCTTTCCTTGCTCCGGACACAGGACATACTCACTGCCCTGGCCCTTCATTTGGCTCCAGAGGGCAGGCACCTGCGCACGGGCACTTTTCATCAAATTTGTTTAATCCCACCCACTTCCAGATGGCCTGGAGGTGGCTCATCAGCAAGGCACATAAAACACAGTAATTAGAAAAAAGGAATTGGAAGGAAGGAAAGAAATTTAATGAAAAAGGAAACAGCAAATACACCGCCCCCGTGGGGCCGAGGCTGTAGCCTTCCTAGGAACCAGGGGTTCTGTAACCCACCCTGGGGGGCGGCACCCTTCTGAAATCAGGAGTGTGTGCAGCGGGGAGCCTGGGGAATTTGGTGGTTGGGAACCACTTCCCATCGAACAGCTCCTTAACCGATTTACTGATTAGTTCCAAAATTTGGCACTGGAATCTGAATTGTAGTTTTATTTGTTCTCCAGCCCCTGAAACCCAGATCAAAAGAGATTTTAAGTGCATATTTGACTGGGCTCAGGGTCTTACAAACTCAGCTATCTAATACTGAGTTTTCTGTCTAGACCCGTATTCCCCAGGCCGCTGAGATTCCGACTGCTGTAAACTTGCCCAGCATGGACGGACCTTCCCTGCTTCGCTGTGCTGTAACGTTAGATATTTTTCCTATGGCTATGATGAAGTTCCTGGGCAGGGGTTCGTGCTGACTCTCATAAGGCAAGAAGTAATTCTGTACAAATAATGTTTCTTAACTCATCCACAGTGAAGATAGAAGCCAAATCTTTTCCATTATGAATCTGTGATAAGACTCTCCGGCATATTGTCTAACCCGAGCGTCCAAACCTTTTCTGATTGACCACCGCTGTTGGCCACAAACATCTTGAGAACTCACTCTTAATGTGTTTGTATGTTTGACAATTCATTTACAGATTGTAATTCGATACTGGATAACGACCAAAGAGTAGTCCCTCGCACGCCGTCTTCCTCACTGCATTTAAGAGACTGAACATTGTCATTACCTTTGGAAGTTTGCTTGCGTGTACGCCCAGGAGTGTGCACGCCCATGTGAGTGTGTACACACACGTATTACTATCATTAATATTTCATTATGTACTTGGACTAAGTAAAGTTCATTATTCACAATAGTGGACACAAATCATTTGAAACAGACTTTGATCATTTTAAATTTGGAGGACGGCTGTATCATATCTGATTAACTCGTCATTATTTTTACTGTATCACGTGGTGATAAAGAGTTTGCACGGGGTGCTGAGATGCGTGAGTGCTGACGTTTTCTTGATGTTCGCCTGTACTTCCATTGTCAGTATTTTCAATCCATAGCATCTTTGCAGGGTGCTTTGAAACCACGTATTCATTTTGGCCAGAGAGGGAGAGTAGTTCGGTTAAAAATCCCGCCTTGTAGTCTCTGAGGCACTTATCTAGGAACCTTTGACAAACCACAATGTGCTGAAAGAAAATGACCACTGGCCCACGGCCGCGGCCTGCTTCGGCCACATCTGTGGCCTTGGCGTGCCCACCCCAGAGAAGCCACTCAGCCGGCAGCAGAAGCCCCTGTCTCCCCCTTAAGCTGCGTGTACGGCGTGGCTGTCACCACCCAGTGTGATAGATAGGAGGTGTTCCCTCTGCCCCTGCAGCGGGGTAGGTGCTGTCACCGATGTGAAATGGCCTTACAGAAGTCTCTGACACACGGGAGTGCTCGGCGTTGGCATTTTTATTTGGGCGTCTGCTCCCGGGCCCCAGCTGATAACAACGGGAGAGCCTTGAGCTTCCCTGTCTTTCTCTTCACCAAGGTTGCCTCAGAGGTGAAGAGTTTAGATAGCAAACCCATAACCTCACATTTACGAGGCAAATAAATATTTCTCCAAGGGACGTTCCTTTCAGGGGAAGCTGCTCACGTGCACTTGGTCTCTGATAAAGAGCTTAAGGAAGCCTCCATCCACCTGGCAGTAGAGCTCGCTGGAGCAGGATCAGGGAGCTGCAGGGCCACGGGTGGCCCCGCCCCTGCCCTCTCTCAACCAGGGGCCAAAAGAAGAGGGGGTCAGACCTTCCCGGAGGCCCAAGAGCCAGCCTGCCGAGGAGCCATAATTGCAAAACTCATGAGAAAGCCACATTCCTTGAACTTACAGGGACCCGGGAAAACTGGGGGCCTCCCTCCACCTCAGTTCCATAGCCTGTGGAAAAACTCCAAAGGCTTCATTCAGATTTCTGTGAATCCCTAGATACCTCCAGTCTTCTTTTCTCTTTCCTGGGCTTCCATATGCAGAATGTAGTGTCACAGCTGGCTCATGTGAAACTCAGCCTCTGCGAATTCCAGGGGGAAAAAAATCTCTCAAGCCATTGAAAGCACAGATTTGTCTAAAAATTGGGATTCGGAGGGTGATTTTTAAGGAAGATTTATATCACATACTACACAGCAAGCTGCTTTGGAAAAGCCACTTAATAGGCATCCCCCAGGTCTCCAAAGTTGTTTGGAGCCGTAGGAACCCGAGGACTTCCTTCTTCACTCTCTCACACATGTTGGTTAAGTCGCTTTAGATTCAATCTCAAGACCCAGAGGAACAAATCCCTTTCCCCTTCTCCGCTACCCTGGGCAGCTTACAGTCGAGATCTTTCCCAAATGCATTCCTCTGCCCTGAAAGAATAAAGATGCCAGCTGTTAAGATTAGGAAGTTTTGCCATCTCCTTACAATAGGAGGGTCTCCCCTGAGACGTTTTCTTTCCTTGTTCTAATTTAGTAGATATTAGCCGTCTTACATCTAAGAGAATTTCAGAGCACACTGCCCTCCCTGCGTGGACCTAGAGGCAAACATTTTCCATCAAGAACTGGGTAGTGGGTATTTTATATTTTTCAGGTCATAAGGTCTCTGTCACTATTCAACTCAACTGTTACAGAACATAAACAATCATAACTCATATGTTAACCAATGAGCATGGCTGTGTTCCAATAAAATTTTATTTACAGAAACAAGTGGGAGCGGTAGGTTTTCATCCCATAATTTCAAGGACAGCAGGTAGCAACCTGCCTGTTCCTAGAGTGGTCCCCGCCTCCCCGGCCCAGGCTGAGATACCCTTCTTTTGAGCTCTCTTTGCACCCTGTTAGCGTACCTGTTAGGGTGCTCAGGTCATTCTGTGCCTGCATTTACCAGACTGAGCTCCACAAGACTAGACAGAGATGGCTCGTTCATCCTTTCACGTGCCTAGAAGAGTGCCCGATGCATTGTTGGTACTCACTGTGAGTTTGTTAAAATAACCCCCGCTTTCTGTTTCCTCCTGTGTTCGCCCAGATTCCTACGTCAGGAAATGCTCCGGGGGATGTGTGGGAGGTAGGCAGACCCTCTCCTTCGGATGAATGGCCCAGATTAGGAGTCGAGGGAGGCCTTGGGCAACAAACACAAAGGAGTCATCAGTCAGCTCAGTGTTTTTAGTGGCCTTTTGACAATCATTCTCTTGGTCTGCCCTCAGCCATTGATAGTAGCTGTTATAATTCAATATCTGAACAAGAAAAATAGATTTGGTTTCTCTGGGCTCACACCATAAGTCGGGACCATCAACCTGAGGCTCATCGTGCAGTGCTGAACCACCTCCTGAGAGGCACGTGTGCATTGGTTTTTATGAGAAATACGTTATAGTGACGTGATATGGGTCAGGAGGACCCTAGGTTGGGTCCATTAGTTGCGAGAAACAAATTACAAGTCTGTCCCATCATCTAGCCAATATCATTCCTATAAAAGTCAATTCACCTATTTTAATTCCATTTTACATGTCTTTGGTGACCACCTGCTGGAAATGTAGCCTATGTATGGGAATCCATGCTGTGGAGCAGTCATAGAGAGAAAACGCAATCCCCGTCATTGGGGAGCTCCCCATCCCAGGACCAAACCCACAACCCAGGCATGTGCCCTGACCAGGACTCAGACTAGTAACCTTTTGCTCTGTAGGACGAAGCTCAACCAACGAAGTCGGCCAGTCAGGATGCTTGAGTTTTCTTCTGATTAAAGTGGCCCTAAGGTTTACTCATGTGTCCTACTTTCTAAATATCTAACACTCTCCTGTTCTGCCAGTTTAGTGAGAAAATGCACCAAAACATGTTCTGTTTGTCCCTTGAAAATGCCTTGTCTGGCTTATAAAAAGAGCGTTTGTATTAATAAATCAAAAATATGATCATTAATGAGCAATTAGCATCTAGGTAGTGAGTTCTAAGATATTCCATTAAGTGAAACAGGCAAAGCACAAAAGAGTGTCCAGAGTGTATTCCCCTTGAGGTGAGAAAGAAGAGGATATGGGAAAATGCACACATATCTTCTCATTTGCATGAAAGAAATCGAAAAGGATAATGCAGAAACTAGATTGGTCGCCTGCAAGGGAAGGACAGAAAAGAGGTGGAGAGAGGTGGGGAGAAAAGAACGTGTTGACTGGGATGAGCAGGGACCGATACTTCTGAGCACACTCTTTTGTATAGCTCTGACTCGTTCACCCAGATAAATAAAGAATTAAAATCAGCTAGAATGTGGGGGTATTCCAAAATGGAACACAAGCAATGAGCAATAAATCTAACTGAATTGTGAAAGAAAAATATGCCACACTGAAGGAGGTGAGGAAGAAAAGATCTAACCTGAGTAATTTCAAAAACAGTATCTTTGACTAGAAAGCCAAAGACATAAAGAACATACAAATCCTATACGCTAGTTCGTAAATTGGTTCCTCACAGGGGTATGGATTAGCAATCTGAAATTATACTAGGATTGAACAAATACAGTTGACTCTTGAACAGTGCGGGGATGAGGGGCATTGAAGGTCTGTGGATAACTTTCGATTCCCCCAAACTTAGTTGGTCCTCAGTATCCACAGGAGATTGGTTCCAGGACCCCAGGTGGATAGCAAACTCCACAGATGCTCAGGTCCCCTACATAACATGCCGTGGGCTAGTGCATACAGTCAGCCCTGCACATCTGCAGGCTCCTGTGGATGCAAACAGTACAGGATCTTACTGAAAAAAAAATCTGTGTGTGAGTGAGCCCATGCAGTTCCAACCCATGCTGTCCAAGGGTCAGCTGTAAGTAAAATACAGATAACGGTAGCCGGGCTTCTCACTGTCGGGGAAAGGAGTGATAGATTAGGGAATGAACCCATGATGGTAGACTGAAACCAGAAACATCAAATACGAACTCGTGATTTTAATTTACACATACACGTAGATACAGAGATCAATATAGATGTGTTTGTATGTGCAAGTCAGTAAACACACATGGATTGCTTAGCTCTGCCCACTGCGAGGGCCTAAAGGCAGTAATACACAGTACAAATGAGCATGCTTAATTCCCAGACCTTGGTTTCTAAAACCATTCTCCAATTAAAAGAACCTTAGCTCCTTGGAAAAGCGACAGATGCAAAGCAGGGGCAGGGACGGGGCAAGATGAGCTTAGAACGTCTTACAGTGCCAGGAAGTAAGGACGTGTTCGAAAAAGCATAGGGGCGGGTAGAAAACACCCAGGCAAGCCAGTCTGAAGGAGTCCCTAGTGACTGGAGCTGAACAGTTTGAACAACAAAGTAGCGATTGTGTGGAATTATAACCCATGAAATAAAATAAATATCCATGAGATCATACGGATATGAATACTTGGACAAATAAATAAATGGAGGAGGAGGGACAGCACTTCTCACCAAAAGACTTCCAGTTAATAATTACAGAGAAATGAGAAAAGTAGTCAAACTGCACCGTAATTACTGTTGCAGGCACGATCCACCGAAGTCTGAGCAGAAGCGGGATGTTTGCATAGTCTCAAAGTCTTTCTTTCACAAGAAATGTATTAATTACAAAGGTAAAAATAGTAACTTTGCAGTAGAGAGATTCATTAGCCACCACCTTAACCAAGTGGTCAAGGTTAATGCCACCAATAATGAGATATAGGGACATCACATACACTTGAAGTGATGATGCACTAAGAAGAGCACAGTGTCACTTCTGTAGTATTTTTATTACAAAAAATGCATAATGTCAATGCAAAGTTTCTTAACCTCGGCACTGTTGCTGTGTCGGGCGGGGTTGTGCTGTCCTGAGCACCGTGGGGTGTCTAAGAGCGTCCCTGACTTCTACCCACCGGATGCCAGTAGCATCGCCATCTCCCGCCCCAGCCTTCTTACAGCCACAGACGCTCCAAACAGCGCCAGGTGTCCCCGGGGAGGCAGGGTCCCCCCAGCTCAGAACTACTGCCTCAGTCTAGCCATGAGAAAATACTGGGCAGACCCAAGTTGAGGGACATTCTACGAAATAAAGGACCAAAAGTAAACTATTCATAAGTATCAGTCTTGAAAGATAAACATGGAGAACTGTAACAGATTAGAAGAGACTAAAGAGACTATGCGATGTGGGATGGGGTTGGACCGGAAAAAAGACATTAGTGGAAAACCTGGCAAAACTGGAATAAAGTCGTAATTTACTTAACAGTATGGTCCACTGTGAGTTGCTGGGTTCTGATCATTGCACCATGGAGTGAAGGGTACAGAGGAACTGTCTAAACTATTTTTGCAATTTTTCTGTAAGTCTGAAGTTATTTCAAGATAAAATTTTTGTTTAAATCTGCCACCGATATTAATAAAATGCCTGGCAAATTTCCCAATTGAACTCTATGGCAAACATATAACTGGTATGCGATATTGCTGAGATTACCCCCATGACCTATAAGGCATTGCCTGATAACCAGATTAATTTAAAATATAATCTGTATGAGTATGGTCTCTGCCACAGTTTGTCTTTGCTGTTTAAATTTCGCTGTAAGTGGAAAGTGGCAAAATATTCAGTTGATAGTTCAAAGGCAGGGTGATCAGTTTGGCATTCAATAGCATTTCACTCAGTTGGCTTGCACCACAGTTGTCCATGGTTTTCTTTTATTCTCCTGTAAGAGGGGAAACCACTTCTTTTAATATCATTTGAAAGGCCCAGTTCTGTTCCTTGCATATATTCGATGCTTTAAAAACATTTGTTTAATTCAGTGAGTTTACATCTTCATTAAGGAAATCTCAGACAAGCAAATATGTCTTACTATTCGTATTTCAAATCTATGAGTAATAGAAGGTGTTACTTCACTTGGACTTTTCAAACTTAAAAAGGGTATAATTTTTATGCAACTCTTAAGAAATAGAAATACAGTGAACACAGTGCAAGCCCAGAGTTTGGTTCTGTAAATTCTATCACCAGTCATGACGTGCAGAGTCAAGAATTTTAACAGTGTTCTGACACAGAAGTAAGAACTCACCAAAAGCCAGCTGAGAGGAAACCCACAACTGATGAGGATACCTGGCCACAGGAAAGAATGAACTGTCCTCGCGGCAGTGTTGGCAAGGTGCCCGGCCCTTCCAGGCTCACCAGGCCTCTCCGGCCAAACCCAGCCCTTGACCGTGGGCCTCCTGACAGCTCAGGACACAGGCCCGTGTTGCACTGACCTGCTCTCACAATGAGGCAGATGTGTGGCCGAAACTTTTAAGTGCTTCTTTGTGCACTCTGACCACTTAGCTCTATTCCAGGCACACAGTCGTGACTCAACTCTCGGCTGAAGCCACACACTAATTCCAAAACACAGGGTGGACGAGCACTAGAGGTGCAGAAGACCATGTGAAGTGGTAATTCGGGTACAGGTCTACGTAGTACCCAGGTGCACCATCAAAGGCCACATCATGTTGTGAACAAACTGTTTATTTTTAGTCTCAGTGATAACAAAGAGAACATCTCATCTAGGTGTTAGTATTTAAGTTGCCCCTTATTTATGGCAAGTGAGAGTGGTTTCTCATTTATAACAGTGATATAAAATGTCCTTTTACATTTTTCTTACGATCAAAACATGAATCAATACAGAGAAAACAAAGTTAAGTAAATACTAACCCACACAGCATGAGGATGTGGTAAAAACTGCAAAAGTGACGCTCAGAGTTTGGGGAATAGTGATCTTAAGTTTGGTCTCCCACCTCTGACTCTTCTTTCTCATTCTCTGTCCATCACCTACTTGTAAACACCAAGAAATAAGATGCTTTAAAGTGTGTGTGTAGTACCCTACTTATATGACAGAAAGAAGGGAAGATAAGAAAGCGTCTGTGTATCAGCTGATCCGTACACACAGAAACATGGGAAAGACAAACCCAAAAACGATGGAGTTGGCTTCAATAAGGCATGGAAAGAATTGGGGTGAAAGGGATACAACCAGGGAAGGAATGACTTCTCTAAGTTAATTTTTGTGTGAATAGTTTTGACTTTTGGAAGCGTGGTAATGTCCTACATATTTTATTTTTTAAATATTTTATTTATTTATTTTTAGAGAGAGGGGAAGGGAAAGAGAAAGAGTGGGAGGGAAACATCAATGTGTGGGTGCCTCTCATGTGTCTCCTACTGGGAACATGACCCGGGGACCTGGCCTGCAACCCAGGCATGTGCCCCGACTGGGAATCGAACCGGCGACCCTTTGCTTCACAGGCCGATGCTCGATCCACTGAGCCACACCAGCCAGGGCTGTCCTACATATTTTAAAAATTAAGTTAATCAGGATGGAAGAGAGGAGCCTAAAACTAAAAGCAATTGGAAACAAGTGAACCTAATCATATTTAGGTGGCTACCATAACTAAACTGAAGGGAACCGAAAAAAAGAACCAGTCCAAGGGATTTGTGAACGCAGAATTGATTATACACATTCAGTCTTGGGTTGGGAGAAAGAACTGCAAACAAATTCGAACTCCTGTGTTTTAGTCGGCATGTCTGGTAGTGGTAGGCACAGACAACTCTGAAACTAGTGTAGATATATGATGGGAGTGGGCAGAAGAGTACCCAAGGGGTGGCGCTGCGAGCCAGGCTTGTCACTGGGGAAGAAAGCACGCACACGTGTGGGTTAGAGGAAGGCGCGGAAGAACTCTAGGAGGAGGGCCAGAATGGGCGGTATTGTTGCAGACGCATGATTTCTAAAAACACGTGCACACACTTGTATAAGCACACATGTGCGCCTGTGTGTGTGCATACACATGTGTATTTATATGTACATCTCTCCCAACTCTGCCTGCCAGCTGCCCCCCAGTCACAGTGATAAAAGACACTCCTGTAGCAGTGAGCACGCCTGTCACCCACACCTGGATCTCTAATAACATTCCTCTAAGAGAATCCGGCGCCCCTCAGAGAGATGGCCGACTGCAGGGCCGGGGCATGGCAGGTGCCAGGTGAGCCTGCAACACCTTCGTATGACAGAAAGCAAGGAAGTGCTCAACAAAGTGATGGGGCTTGTCACAGGGCCTAGGCTCCAGATGGAAGGGCTCCCACTTGTCAAATCTGACACAACTAGAGGTCAAAACAATTAGGTATAGTCATAAATATGAGGCATTTAGAAAATGGGAAACCACGAGTCCATGCCAGTAATGACGTGGCAAATGAATGGGGAAGCAGGGAGAGCACGTGCTCACGGTGGAATGCCGAGTGAGGACTGGTAAGTGTGGAAGGAAGATGAAGCTGGAATGCCCTCAGTGTGCAGCCATTGTAGGAAAGACTGGCTCAGACGAGAATCTTCAACGAAGGCTAAATCTAAGGGGAAATTTTCGTTAGGAGCACTCTGTTTGCCTGGTCTTAAATTGTCTCCTCAGTTGCTTACTAGTTGCCAAGGAAACTGGTTGCATAAGAAAAACTAGTTGTGGTTGTGTTAGCAAGGTGCCCAGCCCATCCAGGCTCACCAGGCCTCACCAGCCAAACCCAGCCCTTGACCGTGGGCCCTTCTGACAGCTCAGGACACACCTAGGCAGTGGAGAAATCAGACAACACCTTGACAAAGCAATCAAAATCCACATGACCGACGAGAGACGAACGAACACTGTAGTCCTCCAGATGACATCCTGAGGAGGGCGAAGCATCACTTCTGTGGTCTTCTGGCCAGAAGTGCATTAGAAAAACCAAAACTAAGGGAGAGGAGAGTCAGGAAAGAAGACCGTGTAGGGCATTATTGGGTAAATTTACAAAGTTAGAATGTAGATAGTTAACAGTATTAAATGTACTGAAGTTGAAAACTATACTGTGTGTAAGAGAATCTCTGATTCTTAGGAGCACTGAAGTATTTGAGGAAAAAGGGGCCAAGACAATGTATTTACTCTCAAGAGGTTCTGAAAAGAAATTTCATGTGTGCACGTGTGTGGAAAGAGAGAAAGAGAGAGAATACGAGCGATGGAGCATGTGGATAAAGTGCTGATGACGCACGGATCTGGGGGCGGGGTTGATAGTACTCTTACACTAAGCTTACTCTCGCAACTTTCTGATAGGTTTGAAATCATTTTGTTAGTGATGACTGAATGCTCTGCATCCTTGGGAGACACTTTATTGAGACTTAAGGAGGCCATTGTAAGTAGGGAACCAGGCTGGGAGGGCCCGATTTATCTTTGCAGCGCTGTGGTGTGGAAGTTAAAATGCTGTGCTGCAGCGGAGGCCGGCTGCTCTTCTTGGCCGCCTGTTCTAACTGTCCTTCGGGATGCAGCAGACCTGCGGCCCCAGCAGCCACCACTCCAGCCCGTGTGCGTCTCTCTCAGAGGAGGCCTGGGGACCTAGGTTGGGCCATCCTTGCGCACTGCACAGTGGACACAGACCCAGTGTGCTGGCTCTGTGGGCTCCTGCTGGCCACGCCTAACAGCGTGCGGAGCCTCCAACCCAGAGCCAGGTCGGCCAGGTAGCTTGTTACCCCAGAGCATTTAGGGGCTTTGGCAGAAGATAAAAGATAGAAAACCCTAGAGTAAAGTCTTGAACTGCCCTCCACACCCCGCTGGTGATTTACCCAGGTTTCCTCAGCCAGGGAAACATGGTGCTCTTTGCAATAAATCAGAAGATACTGACAACCATTAAGTCCACCACAGAAATTAGGAATTCATTAGTGGAGAAGGGAGTTTCAGGAAATGAATGTATATGTCCACACCTGGAAAACGATGCCAAAAATAGTTTTAAGAAACCAGGTTTTCAGATTTTTCTAATTAAACTTACTTGTTATTCATTTACTTTTCTATTTTTTTTTTTTTTAGCTCCATAGGATGCAAACAGTAAAGTCTCTCCAAGGTTTTCCAAACTTTTCTGAGAAAAAAATTTAATTGAGAAAATACTACTATTTTTCATGGTTTTTCCCTGCTACTGGGGGGAAAGCGTAGTCCTAATTGTAAAGCACAGTACTGGAAAAGCTTGAGAACACGGCCACTCTGCACGTCAGCTGTACTTCTGAGGAGCTAGAGTAGAGGACCTACCTGAGTGTCTTTGGACACTGTGGGACAGAAGCCCCCAGGGCAGGGCAGGCAGTCGGGAAGCTGCTCTTCTAAAGGAGAGGTCCGTGAGGCCCCAGGGCAGCAAAGGAAGTGGCCGAGCCCGTTCACCAGCCCACTGAAATCGGCCTGGCCGAAAGAGGCCCTGGGGGTGCGGGCCCTTTGGGACCATGCAGGCCCAGACCAGCCAATGTGTCTGTTTGTCTCTCGCCCCTTCCCCTCATCTTTAGCACCTCTGTCTTGACTGAGGGTGTGGGGGCTTTTCTCAGTTTTAAGCGGGAACTTCAGCCAGTTCCCATCCTGCCTGAGGAAGTTCGTAATGGCTATTCGAACAGAGTGGATGGAAGAGGAGGCTTGGCCCAGCGGGGCAAGACCCACATTGCCGGCTTGCCGGGCTGCACAGTGGTGACCTGCGGGGAGTGGTGCCTGGAGCCCGGGCTCCAGCACTGCACTGGTTCCAGGCCTCTCTGCCTTTGCCCTGCACCTAGAGACAGCCATTTACTTACCTCCTTGTCTCTCAGAAAGACAAAAAAACCCTAACTGTCTGGGAAGCAAAGCCTTTAACAAAATGTACTCAGTTTTTGTAAGTCAAATTCTCCCCTGTCTCAGAACACAGCTTACCCTCAGGAAGCTCTCATTATCTTATAAATACACGCCGAGCTCCTGGCACTCTCCTCCCACGCTCAGAAGCCTGCTTCCAGGGTCCGCACCTGCAGTCACAGCTGCTGCTTGGCCTGACCCGCAGGCCCTGGCTTCCATCTGCTCAGCCAGTGCCCACACAGGCATGACACGGGCTGCCTCATGCAGATGCTACATGGCCCTTTCACTCAGCATTTCTGTGTTGTCTGTGTGTCCTGTTTGTTGACAGGCATGTGTGTGTGTATCAGCTGAGTAACTTGGGCAAAATTGACACAGCAAGACATGAAACTGGCACTTGAACCCAGACCTTTAACCTGAAAGCTCGTAGGACCGCCCTCGTGGTTCTGGACCACACCCAGCTCTGTTTGCTCACTGTTGGAGTCTGGGCTCCTGAAACGGGGCTCGACCCGAGGATGGCCCTCAGTTAGGACTTGTGGCATGGATGAGTGAGTGCTGCGACTCGGTCCGGTGCCAGGCCGCGTGCAGGCCTGTCTCTGGGAGCTGCCAGCGGGTCACCATGGCTCCATCATGGTGCTTGTGGCAGAGGTGACTCTGACTGCTAATGGTTACTCATTTATTTTCCCAGTTGCCGTATAGTTTGTAATCATTCTTTCTTTTATGGCGTTTTTATTTGTTTTCCAAATATGCTACTAGCTGCTAGTGAAGGATGCTGAAGGCTTCTAAGGGGTCTGTCTTGTCTGTCTGATTAATCCCTGGGGTGGGGATTTGGGTGTTTTGCAGCTTTTGGATCTCTTCATCCAGTGGGATTGGTCGACCTACCTTGCGGACTATGGCCAGCCCAACTGCAAGTACCTCCGGGTAAACCCCGTGACGGCGCTGACCCTGCTGGAGAAGTGAGTGTGGGCTCCAGCGGTCTGGGACGGGAGGGAGGGAGGCGGGACTGGGGGTGGGGGGTGGTAGAGAGGATACGTTTACTTTTGCCAGTACCTGAAAAAGACCGCAGAGAGGCCCTGTTCTTGAAGTTGTAGGTGCTCCTGGTAGTCTCCATCATTAGGTTTGGCAGGCCAGTCTTCTTGTGGCCTCTTAATTCATGACACCCACAAGCTAGGCCAAGTAGGAGTCAGCAGGACTCCAACCACACCGGAGCTGAATGGGGCAACATATCCTGAACTGGAGATGGTGGGAGAAGAAGGAAAGATGCCCTAGTTTGGTAGATGGTGTGAGGCTGGCCCCACCTTCTGGAGGGTGAGGATGGAAGGAATAGCCCCGCAGAGCAGGTGGCCTCTTCATTTCCTAGCAGAGAAGTTCTAGGACTTACTGAAACCTGCACCAGAACCCACCTCCTGACAAACTGAGCTTTACTGTGCTGACTGTCCCCAGGAAACTGCGTTGGAAAAGGTGTCTGATTCTTGCCTGAAGCAGTCACTGGGCACCAAAGGTTGCCGCCACTGAGATGGGGTTAGCCAGCTCTGGGGCG
Organism: Carollia perspicillata; assembly: GCA_004027735.1. Lineage (NCBI taxonomy): Eukaryota > Metazoa > Chordata > Mammalia > Chiroptera > Phyllostomidae > Carollia > Carollia perspicillata. The sequence goes on along the minus strand of PVKM010015183.1, from coordinate 5,327 downwards.
GTCCAGAGGCTGGGATTGGCTGTGCATTGCAGCCTGGCTCTGCCATTTGCTGACCAGGGTGAGAGTCCAAGACCCATGTAAAAGGGAAGCTTTTTCTTGTCTCCCAACTAGCTAACTCCTCCCCACCCCTGACTTCTTAGAAGAGCATCCTACGTCCAGGCCATGTCATACATCTACATGTATGGCCAGTCAAGCAAGTCTCAAGTCCCAGGAAAGTGAGGATTAGAGTCTAGGAGGTCAGAATGGAAGCCTTACGCAGCAGGGCTAAGGTGTATCCTTCCCACGATGCAGAGTGGCAGGGATTCAGAAGGGAGGAGGTGGAGCGTGGGCAAGAGCAGAATGCAGGGGTAGGTGTTTGGAGCCAGGAAACCGAGAACCCAGAGGGCGACTTTGTCCAGACCAAGACAGAGACTGATGTTTCCATTTTAACTTTGTTTCCCATGGATCTCTCTTTCAATGACCTTCCTCCCCAGGATATCTAGAGAGTAAGTATATTATCCACTTGGGCCTTTCCCATCACTTTGAGGCAAGTCCTGATTTCCTCATCGACACTAACGATCACACTAAAATCCCTGCCCTGTGAGTTGTCCCCACCCTGACATACTAATATCCACTAAACCAGCCTGGTACCTGCTGGCTGTCTGCCTCCTCTCCTTGGTCCTTAGAGGGACCCTTGGCTTACCAATTCCTTTGGGGCTGGGAGTAGTGGCAGGGATTTTCCATCATGGGTGCCAGGTAAAGGGCTGTGCCCACTCAGCTTCCTGATACATGCAATCCTCTTGCTAGTGCGGGGCCTGAAATTCAGCCTGACGGAAGGGAACTCCTCAGCAGGCTCCCTCCTCCTGGTGGGGGGGCTCGTGACTGTAAAATCTGGAACTGTGTCTCCCATGGAAAACCCTTTCAGCCAGTTACCAAAAAGGCCTGGCTCCTCCGCTTGCTGTGGATCGACAATAGGGCAGAATAATCAGCCTCTCTGAAGCAATCTGGGGCCTAGCTAGTAACAAAGCCATGTGCTCAGCCCTAGCAGTCAGCAGGGCTTCAAAGCTTCCTTTCAGACACAGCTGAGCCAAGGGCCACCCCAGGCTCTGTATCCCCAGCCCCACAGGAATCAGCCCCTCCCCTACTGCTGCTTCCCTGCAGCCATCGCTCCCACCGGAGCTCGATGCTCCCCTTTCCGTCCTGTCACCGCTCAACAGGGTGAGACCTGCAAGACCCAAAGGCCTGACAAGGACATTCAGGAAAGAGAAGGTGCTCCTGTGTCATCCGGAGGTGGCCGTAGCAAACGCAGTCAGGAGCCTGGTCTTACAGAATAGACAGCAGTAGGGAGGGTTCTTCTTGGGTTTGGGAGCATTCCAGGGTATAAGCCAGCATGCTTCCCTCAGCCCTCGGGGCACCCGAGTTTATCTGTCAGGTGATCCCAACTCCAGGAGTAGATGGCCTGGCCGGGAAACCCTAACCTCAGAGGCTCAGAGTGACCTTGGGGGCTTCCCCCCAGGGCAGAGAGCCAGCTCCTGCGGCTTGTCTCTGGGCTGAATGGATGCGTCATAAAGTAATGATCCCATAGGATATAAAATTAAATGTTCTCTAAATGCAGGAAGTGTTTTCCTTCCTTTCTTCTTTCTTTTTGTTTTGTGTTCATGTTGTTTAGACTTATAACATAATTAAGAAATGAAAAGGAATCTTTCCCTGGGATAAATAATCTCAAAGCAGGCCAGTCTCACAAACGGAATTGTGATGTTAACATGGAGAGGACTGAGTTCATTAATCGCCACAGCTTTGAGGCCGCTTGTTCTTTGTTTTCAACCCGACCCTCTGAACCTGTTACCTCTCCTTCCCTCCAAGCACAGGCCTCCTCATGCCGGGGTCTGTACCTTCTGCGCAGGGTTCTCGGTTTGCTTAGGGAGTAATTTCAGCCCGAAAGCCCTCAAGCTTAGATCAGAGAGAGAAGTCAGCCAGAGACACACAGTGATGGTGCTCATCAAAACCTCTCACCACGGAGATGCAAACGCCCTGTGGGATCTCTGGCCTTCTGGCCCACTGGCCCCTGCGCAGGGCTCCTCTGCACAGGGCTACCTCACAGAACAGAACACAATGGGCCAGGAGTGGCCAAGGGCCCAAGGGAGTGTGCCTGGGAGGAGTTTGCTCCTGGTGCCAGGTTTCTGCCCTCCCCTCTTCTCGCCCATCTCCTTGAAGCCCAGGGAGTCGTGAGGTCAGAGAGTAGTGTAGGTGAAAACCAGCCAACCCCGACCCTCGGAAGAAGTGGGTCAGGGCTGTGTTCTCAGTTCTGTAACACTAGGACCAGCTGAGGGCTAGCGGGCTGGCACGCAGAGGCTGGGGCAATGTCCACAGTCACCAGCGGCTGTCAGGGGTGGTGCGTGGGCCCGCTGCTGTGCCTCGTGGTTCCCGGGTCCCACTGCAACAGCAGAGTCAGACTCCAGGCTGGCCTTGGCCCTCCTTCTCCGAGCTTCCCAATATGGCTCTCCATCACTGAACAGAACACTGGCCAGAGCTGCCCATGGTTTGTGCTCTGGGAATATACTAGGAATGTGCTCTGGGGCTTTAGTGTGGCCTAGTGATAAAACGGTCTCCAAAGGTCAAAGGCCTGAGGCTATAGACAGCCATTGAGAACTCAGGGGCTTCTCTTGCCACAAGCCCTGGTTTATGGAGTGGGAGAATGGTCCAGCCTCCTTGTCATCTGCTTTTCTCAGCACCATGTCCTCTTTGCCACCTCCCCAACTCTGGGTCTTGACTCTGAGACAAAAGAAGAGAGACCGGTCAAGCCCTCGGGTTTGTTAGGGATGGAACAGAGTGTCACCAGCTGTAGTGAGGGTTCGAATTACACAGTGGCTTTGCTCTTGATGTCCTCCTGGAATTGCTCGTTAAGAGTGTTTTTCTGCTTTACCTTTCAAATATCAGCTTTAAGGTCCCCGCAGGATTAAGTAGGATTATGACTTGATAAGTAGATCCTGGATATTCTGTAAGATGCTTTAACCATCACTGCTACTGCCCGTCCCGGGCACCTACCGATAACAGGTGCATACCTGCAGGTGGAAGGGAATGAAGGGGGTAGGACGGGTGCGGCTCATCAGGAGGTTAGCCCTCCATAGCTGGCTCTTTGCAAAGGTGACTGAATTTGGGAGGGCTGGGGGTGTCAGCAGAGCAGGTTCCTGAACAACGGATAAGTATAAGCCCGACAATGGGAATGTTCTGGACTGTCTGCTGAGGGTGGCAGCTAAGGCCCACCATGCCAGCCCACCTCCTACCGATCTCCCTTCCACCACTGTCTCCTCAAACACTCACCCTACGTCTCTCCTTTCCTGTTTAGGATGAAGGACACTAGCCGTAAGAACAACATGTTTGCACAGTTTCGTAAAAATGAGCGAGACAAGCAGAAGTTGATTGACACAGTGGCCAAGCAGCTCCGCGGACTCATCAGCAGCCACCACTCCTGAAGGCTGGCCGCTGCAGCCCCTCAGCCCAGGACCCGGCCCTGGCTGGCCCTGTGTTTGTGCATTCTTCTTCAGAGAGAGAAAATGTATTTTTTTAATAACCTATGTACAGTATTCGCATAACCTTTCCCTGTAGTAATAGAGGCACAAGAGGAAGCAAGCATATGCAATGTTGCTAGTCTGGGGCTCAGGGGAGTTACTTCTACACTGTCTGTGTTATCCTAGAGACGGGGGTCGCCCATCCTGGTGTGAGGAGCCAGCTTTCATCCACGGAGCTCAGGCCTGGGGCCCAGGACCACACAGACAAAATGGGCACTTGGCCCTGGGGTAAGGTGAGCCTGCCAAAGGGTAGTACGGTGCACTCCGTTCACTCCTGGGCACCCCGTTCACCACCGAGGAGAGGCTGGTTCTTTGGGATGCACGGAGCAGGCCCGGACAGCGTACTGTTTAGTGTGCTATAGAGCGGCCCACGCTTCTGGGGGTCCATCTCAGCCCGGGGACTGCCACCAGCTGGCGAACAAGCGTGGCATGTGACACAGCGACAGTGTCACTCCTGTCCCCTGTGGACAGCTGTTCCTGTAGCCCGGATCTGCTGTAGCATCTGACCGCTGACTTTCTGTGGCAGGGCGGAACGGAGGGTGCGAGCCACAAACGGGCCCCACGCCTGACTGCCGGTCACCCCACAGAAGGCCGGGGTGAATGGAATCAGAGCCTCAGTCCCTTCCCCACTCCTCCCTTCTCCTTCTTTCGGGGTCGGGACACTTGGTTCAGGGCCCAGGTCACCAGTTATTATCGCAGGTCCTCACAGAGAGCCCCAGACCCGGCCTCCTGCAGCAGCCTCCCTGGGGTAGGTCAGATTCCAGAAGCCCTTCCTCTACCCTTGGGGAAAACCTGAAGACTACTTGACGTTGTTCCTCTGTGTGTTAAAAATCAGCTTTCTGGACGCCATCTTTAAAGGAAAGTCACCAGCTCTGCCCTGTGGGGGCAGCCACAGCTGGACTGGGTGCCTCTCGTGAGGGGGCCACTGTCACCATGAAGTAGACTCGGCCAGCGCAGCTTGGGATTTATTGCCTCCCGCCCAGCTGTCCCTCACTGAGTCACATCCTGGAGAGTAGGACGCTCTCGCTCAGGCCCAAGGCTTCCACCCTGCTCCGAGATCCCCGTGGCCACCTTCTGCCCTTGTCTGAGAAAGAGTGTCTATAACGCTATCCCCCAGACTCTGGAGTTTGCACAGGGAACCAGAACCAGCCGGCTCGGAGACTGTCCCACTGTCCCAGATGTGCCCCTAGACTCAATGCAAGGGCTTTGCTGAGAGGTCAGTCGGAGGAACCTGCACTTTGAGACCCTGCAGGGAGATGCTATTATGGCTACTGGCAAGAGCACAATCGGGCATCACCAAACAGTTACAAATAAGCCACACAGGTGATTTCCAGCATGGGTTAGTGGGAGGAGACACTCATCAAACAGAATTCCTCATTGCCTTTGCCAGCCACCCAGTTGCTTCTGGGGAGGGCAGTGCTTCCTTCTTCATCCCCTCCCCCGACCCCTCCTGAACTCATCACAACTTGAAAACTGCAGGGAGAGAATGTGCACACAGGCAGGCAGCCCCCTCCAAGCTGGGGGCACCGGGCTGCACGTGAGCTTGCAGATGCCTCCTGAGGCCCTTCCTGGGGACTTGGCAGTGGGGCCAGGGTCTTAGGATGAGGGTCAGGGGTGAGTGCTGCCGCCCAGAACTTAAAGAGCCAGGGAGAGGCAGGGGCCCGTGCGAGGGGAACCCCAGATGCCATCTCCCAAGCCTTGGATTTTACTGGAAAAGTGAGACATGATTACACTAATCTGAAGTCCTGCTGCTTAGAAAAGGCCCCAAACACCCTCCTC